>JAEQBA010000140.1:0-54227 GCA_019434445.1 Phalangium opilio | reverse complement strand
GACAGCTGCCCACTGGTAAAAACCGTGAAACACAGTTTTAAGTAGTATAAGAGTCGTTTTCCAGCAGCAGAGTTGTATAAGCCGTGAGAAGTTGAAATTAACAGTAAACCTTTAAAAAATTGGTCTATCTGCTATTCCTTCCTTATATATCTACGGCAAAAAAAATTAAAATCGGAACTCAATGCGAAGAGAAAAAACACGTAAAGTAAAGCCAGTAAAAACCTAAAACCGTTGCTTCTCTCTTATTTCTAAATTCTCTTACGCGTTACAAACACAGTGCGTGAGTGCTTTCGACTTTTCTTGTTGCTATGGCAAGTAACCTTGAACGCGCGGGTATACAAATTTTGCCATATCTTTGCGCAACAACATTCTAGGCGCTCCAAAAACAAATGGCGGTTGTCCAAATGCAACAGACACTGTCTGCTTAAAAATATCACGTGTCACACGTGTCCTACCTTGTAGTTTTCCCTGGCAAAAAAGTTGACAATGAGGTTTCAACGTTGCCGTGTGCATATTTTGTCATGCTGAGGATCAATATCAGCCAAACTCCACATTCCCTGCCCAACCCCGACATTAAACGTCCTTCGTCATTTACACCACTCTATAAACATTCGCCCTGTCCAGTTCTATCACTGTTATTGAACAGTAGTCACCCAAACAAAATCATTCAGATTCTGTCCGGCTCTCTAGAAACCCCGACCAGCAACCAGCCATTATGAAACACTTTCGATCATGAATCGGTAAGCACTCAATTCTCCTTCGTAGATGATTCTCAAATTTGCGAATCATCTACCAACATGACTCTTGAGACTTTTATGTCGAAAACGTATAAGCGCCACCGAAACGAAATTCAAGTTTCCAGACATCTCCCATTAGTCTACCCTTCCACCTTCACATGTCTAAACAAATATCCGCGATTTAGACAACTAGTGAACATTTCCATTACAATTGTATAAGTTTACGTTCTAGGGTGAAGCTAGATTTAATACGGTGGGCCCAACTTGTTTTTCCCAGCTTTAGCTTAAGCATAGTAGGGTTAATTAATGAAAAAGTGTTTTTTTTTGCGTCACTATTTCCTTAATAACCTTTGAAGTTCAAATCCGATTTTAATTTTGAAAACAGATTCGGTTTCTGGGTAACGTTATGCATAAAATGAGACAAACCACAACAAATTCGAAGAAATATTTCGTGACGTCATTTTGCGATAATTACACATTCATGTGTTGCTCGTGCTCCTTTCAAGATTTTCTATTAATTTCGATGGCATCGGGTTTTCAAGGGTTCAGCCTTTCCAAAAACGTCTTACACGTCGCTCTAGCTATTATAGAAGAAAAATGGCGACCGAATGAAAACGGCCGGTAACTTTTGATCGCGACTGTACCTAGGGTTATGCATAACTTACCTTATATAATTGCAAATAGGGTTATGCCTGACTCATCTTCTATACTTTTACATATCCCGTCCACCATAAACGATTTAGTGAATATCCTTTCTATTATTTTAAAATCTGCAACGATTTAGTGAATATCCCCTCGACTCCCTTTTAATATTACGTACCTGCGATTGGAAAAAATCATGTTCTTTAACGCTTTTTTAAAAAAGAGATGAAGTTACCTTTTTAAAATAAACTTGAATTTGCCTACACTCATCAGTACAATACAGCTCAATTACTTCAGCTTTGTCATTACAGCATCTTTCGCTTTTATGGGCCTTTCAAACACTATTTCAGGGAATTCTAGAACTTTTTCCTGTTCCAAACATGTTTTTATGTGTTTTCTTAAATCAAACTGACCTTGGTTTAAATCTGCTGCCAAAACATACTCATACCCAAGTGATAAAGGACCACAACTATAACCATCGGACAGGTTTTGCACACAAACAAATTCCACCTTTAACTTTTTCCCTTTAAATATTAAGATACCACAGATCTGGTAATAGACTTCTGTCGTGAAGCAATTTGGCACAGTGTTATAAACACGTACAGTTCCCTCAGGACATCCAACTGTTGACACCACTAACCAATACCCCGCTGTAATACAATAATACACTACCTGTATCATACTCACTCTTAACGTAAGAGTTTTCAAGTTCTTTCCCCTCTTGTTAAATGTAGTTTTCCTCCGCGGTCTAACCCGGTTTCTCCTTTCCATCAAAACTTGCAGAGGTTATCGGTAATAGTTAGTATAGGGCACTGTCAGTTAGCTGTGGCATAGAGGTTAGCCAACACCCCTCTATGCAATGTAAAGTGAACCATCTCTAAACAGTCCACAGGCTTATTGTGGAAATCCCTTCATAGACAAAGCCTAGATTATTATTATATTATTTGAAAAAGTAGCTCTGCTTTTTTATTTTTTTACTTCTATTGCTAAGAATTTAACAATGGGTATTTTTAATTTGTCTCTAAGACCTGTCTGAGTCATCCTTTCACTTGCAACTAAATTAGGTGAATTTATAATTTTGGATTTAGGGTAGGCTTTAATAACCAGATTATTTGCTTTAAACTGATCAAGACCTGAACTGACATCAATGTTTTCGGAACTGTGGCCCTCTAAAATCTTGGGTGAGCTTCTGGCTAATGGCAATAGTGCAAATGACTTACTGAAGCTTTTAGCGCCCTCAAATGAAAGTGGTGCTATTTTAGTCGGCATCATTTTCATTAATATTTATAAATTGCGATACGGGTACAGAACTATCAAAACTTACCCTCGCCATACCTCTATTTGTAACATTGAAACTTTTCAAAGCAGGATTGTTGTTCAAAATAGATTCTTAAGAAGAACTTGAATAATCAACTAGCATCTTAAAATATCTTACCTCTTCCTCCAAGCAAGCTTTATAACCTAAATCGACAATTTGCTTTGCTAAAATGATAAGTTTGTTAAATTTTTGATTCTTGGTTAAAATTCTACTCTTCTCCTTGGATTTAGTAACAGTCACAGGTAAAAGTTCTAACACAGGAGAATTTTCAAACATAATGGTTTCTCTCCATCTAGCCAGAATTAAGTCTTCACTAAACATATCTGTGAAACTCTCTCTACTTGTAAAAAATATGTGCGAACCACGAAGACTAAAATTAATGTTAAATGAGAAAGAACACTCCACCAAATTATTGATGGAATAGGTTTTTTGGTACCCCTTAATTCCTACTTTATTAGATCAATCTCATAGTTTTTCTCTAAAGCTTCCAATTTGCATAGTTGCAAATAAACAATTCTTGTTGCTCCCACCGAACAAACCTCAGCAATTTGGATATGCAAGCTATCAACGCGCCTTGTATCAATAGTGTTTTTAAATTCTTTATATAATTTAAAAGCCATATATTTTTTATATTCTTTTCAAACTTAACTCCCAATAGCTTCAAATAGTTTCATTCGCGAATTGACGTAATGTTTAATTTTACTGTTATGGCTTTCTACTATATTGTAAGTATAGTTTCACAAAGAGTTTAACCCCTTGCTTTAAGACATATCTCATTTCTCTTTACAAGTTTCCCATTTAATTTGAAAATACATGAAAAATTCATCACTAGCAACTATCTCTTTCTGCAATTCGTAATTGTGTTAAACCATACCCGTTAAATAACAGTAATTCCCTCTTAATAACGTTATTTTGACCGTATTGATTCACTTTGCGTTTAAAATTATTCCGGACTTGAAAAGTGCGCAGGCGAACTATGTTTTCGAACAAGATTCATTTCAATGAAATCTTTTTCAACTATGAATACTTTCGTTTCTTAATCCAACTTTTAACTTTGACATATTTTGAAATGCACCGAGTTTCACCATCTTCTTGTAAAACAAAGAAATAGGAAACGGGTCTTGCGTTGAGGTTTGCATCCTCGCATAGAATTACGTTCCATCCATAAACACAACATTTTAAAGATTTTCACATGTTAGGCGTTCAAAGTTCACATATTCAAACTCATCGTTTTCATCACTCTTTCGCCTCTGAGCCTAGTCGAAGGGTGGCTATTCTTTTCAGTCCACGCTGCTAATTCATTTTCGAAATCCTCAAAATTGGAAAAACGGCTGATATAGCATCTGGTCGGCTCTCCTCTTTCCAAGTCGAGTTGCTACTTTTGGCAGTTAGATTCATCCTCTCCTCCACCTAGAAATATTGCATCTTCAAGTGAAACGATGTGGTTTCTCCTCAAGGTCTTCTCCATTGAAGCGTTCTTCTTGGCCGCCTGTTGAGAAAGAAAAGAACACTTACTAGAATCAACAAGGTCCAAAGAAAGGCAATCAAATCGATTGCGTAGAGAAAAAGAATAGACCGGAAGTGAAAACCCCACATTGGAAAGCGTAGTTGTTTTACGATATGTCGTTTATTTAAATAATTAGGCTGTCGACCATAATGTTTAAGTATACTTTATTAAGCGTGAGACAGAGCAGAACTGACCCCTCTCTTTAGTGTGAGTCCTACAGCATAACTATGATGCGCGTTGCGCCCTCTATTCTTGTGACGTCATCTGCCAGTGCGTTCAAATATGTAACATGTTTCTTATTTTTTTTTTAAATTATAATGATAACGAAAGTTTCCAATTATACAAAATTTCCAATTAAATAAGAACAAAATTCAAAATTTCAGTTAAAGAACATTATGAAAATTTCAATTGAAGAACAAAATTCAAAATTTCAATTAAGGAACAAAATTCAAAATTTCAATTAAGGAACAGAATCAAAATTTTAATTAAAGAACAGTATGAAAATTTCAATTAAAGAACACACGTTTCCATCTTTAAGTTTATCATTCTTGGTATCGCCTTGGTGGTATTACTGTGCGGCCGCTTCTCGTAGTTCGGTCTGATTGCATAAGTACTTGAGATTGCATTTGGGATGCTTCAGGTCGAGGTGCGTTTCTTTGGTTGTCTGAGGATGGTGTTGCTGTTGGAGTCATTGCGTTTCTTTGTGTGTTTGGCGGTGGTCTTGCTATTGTCGTTCTTCGCTTTTCGTTTTGGTCTGAGCCAATGCGCCAGGAAACTTGATATCGACTGCTCCATTTGTCAGTAGCCTGCGGCCTCGATGGTTGCTGCCTAATTACCGTTGGTGAGGCTGTGCTTACGATACTCCTATTGTGTTGGTCTCATTTTGAGGGCTTAATTGGTAAGTTGGTTTTAGGAGGATTCTGTTTCTCGTGTATTGCGCTCCGCTAGGTGTCATAATGATATAAGAATCCGGTTTTTCTGCTCTACCGGACATTTGTGCTTGTTGCCAGTTTCGAGGGCCAACATTGTATCTGACTTTGTCACCCACGTTGAAGTCAGCTGCGTTACTTCTGCATTGTGGTTTCGCTTTTATCATTCAAGTTCTCCGTTCGTTTAGCGCCCTCCATGTTCGCGCTACTGGAAAGTGAGATTTTAACGAGGCTGTTAATGTGGTTTCTGGAGTTCGAATAAGTCGTCCCATTAGCATTTCTGATGGCACTGGAAGACCTTGAAGGGGTGTGGCTCGGTATTGTAGTAGAACGTAGTGGGGGTCCACTCCAGACTGAGCTCCTTTACTGAGGTTTTTTATAGTTGGTATATGCCTCTCTGCCATACCGTTGCCTTTAGAAAATCTGGGATTTGACGTGCTGTGTTCCACTCCCCATTGCAGTAGAAAGTGGAAAACTCGGAAGAGTTAAAGGGAGGGCCATTGTCCGTGACGATTCTTTGTGTTGTTCCATACCGCGCAAAGTGAGGTTCACAGCTTTGGCGTTCGTAGACTTAAGTTCATCAACTTCGACCAATTTCGTCAACTCAAATCAGAGCCCGTTTCCCTTCAGTATGAAATAGGTCCATACCTATAGTTTCCCATGGAAACATCGGAATTTCATGTGGCTTGGTCACAAAATGTGTGTTTGCCCTGCCTGTCACGGAACAGATATGACATTTTTGACTAGCTGCGGAATCGGTGCTGTCATTCCTGGCCAGTATACGTGCATCCTTGCTTTAGGAAGGCAGGAGATAATTCCTCGATCCGTGCACCGTGTGTTTGATCAAATATCATTTGCCGCCGCGTTACGGGGATAATCAAACTGTCTCCTTTGTATAGTAGTTCTTGATCGCCGTGAATTTCATTTCTGATGGGGCAATAGCAGCTGAGGCTTGGGTCCACCATGGAAATATTTTTTGGCCATCCATGTAGCGTGTAATGTTGATGTTTCCACATAGCCCAGTCTTCACTCGTAGCGTGCTGAAAGTCACGGCATTTGTCGTAATAGAGTACCGTCATTGAATATATAGCCGTGGAGGGACCTTCCAGGTCATATGTATTGACCACTGCGATTTTGGCTGGCGAGCGAGAGAGCATCGGCTATGTACATTTGTGATGCAGAGACGTATTTTAGAGTTACGTCGTAACGGGCCAGTCGCAGAACCATCCGTTGCAGCCGAGGTGATAGGGTTTGAATAGGATTTTTGACGATGGCTAGTAGAGGATTGTGATCTGTTTCAACCGTCACCTTGCTGCCGACGGTGTAATAATTAAAATGTTCCAGCGCATAAACGATATGTAGAATCTATTTTTCAATCTACGCATAGCGCCGTTGTGTCGATGTCATTGAGGTAGAGGCGTACTCCACTGGCTGTTTGTCCTGAAGGAGAACTGCCCCGATGCCAAATTGGCTGGCGTCAACGGAAATCACGTGTTCTTTGTTGTGGTTATAAAAGGCTAATACCGGTGCCTTTGTAATATCGTCCTTCAGGCGATCAAACTGTCATTGAATGTTGGCGTCCCATATAAATTTGGAAGTGGTCTTCAATAATTGCCGGAATGGTGTGGTTTTCTCGGAGTGTCGGTCAACGAATTTGCTGAGGTACTTAATTTTTCCCAAAAGCGTTGTAACTCTTTTTTGTTGGTAGGGAGCGTGAGGGACTGAATAGCAGTTAACCTTCTTGGATATATTTGAACCTCATGTTGAGATAGAATGTGACCCAAGTAAGAGATCACCGGAACTGCAAGTTGTAATTTTTTCGTACTGAATGTTACTCCATTGTCGCGTGCTCTTGTCAAAACAGCTCTCAAGATGTCGTTATGATCGGCTTGTTCCGTGCCGGCCAAAAAAATCATCCGTCGAGATATAAACGCCAGGAATATCTCGAAATATCTGGTACATAACTCTCTTGACAGATTTCGGAAGCACTGGATTTCCGAAGGGTAAACGGAGAAACAGGAATCTTCCGTACGGTGTTGCAAACATACATAAGTACGAGCTTTGTTTGGTAAGTTTGATATGACAGAAAGACGCCGTTACGTTCAGGACATAAAATACCTTACAACCCTGTAGGTTGCTAAATATTTCTTGTGAAGTCGAACGTTTGCACAGACTATTAAAAAAGTGTTGGCCCGTTGCAGTTTTCACACATATTTTACTATATTTCGAAAACTATGCAAGCTAGCGCTCTGAAATATGGTGCGTTATAATATTTTTGCATTTGTCTTTCATATTTTATCCGTTTCATAGTTGTCCATTGAAAACTTATACCGGAAACTGTAAGTTTATTTGCATATAAATTTTGTTGGTCTTGTGGCACAATACTTTGAAACAAAACTAATCAGTCGTTCGTTAAGAGAAAACCCTATTCTTTTGAAGAGGATAAGCGGTTTGAAAACGTTGTCAATGATAATATCTAGAATTCGTTAATTATGTCTGGGTCTTCAGCCCGACTCATTGCAGCCCAGTGGAAATCTCATTCACGATGGCATATGCGCGGCACTAGAGCCCTTCAAATAGACAAATTCGAGTATTCCATATAAAAAACCGAGGAGATATCTTTCGTGCTAGGAACATCCGCTGCACGATTTATTTATATATGTGAACTGCAACAAATTTAAAAAACGTGTATAAATTCAAATAAAGGTTTACTAAGAAATCATTAAAATTATAAACATATTTACAATACATAAAAATTATAAACATATATACAAAACATAAACATATTTAAAAAACAAAAAACTATAAACATATTTACAAATAAAACATAACAATTATAAATATATTTACAAAAATCAACTATATTTACAAGAACCTGATATTCCTTCTTTAATCTCCCCCCCTCAGGCAACTATTTCAATTACCCCGGAAATCTTCCCGGTTGGAACCCTCGGTATTCCCCATCGGGGCTAGGAAATGATTGACGAATACGCCTTACACAACAGGCCGAGGAACCCAAAGAGGGATAGACATAGATTCACGTAAGCTTGAAATCTCAAGTTTGCGTTATCTATGTCTAAATTCCTTTCTAGGATTAACTCGCCCCTGAGGCGCATCGTCAATGTAAGTACCATTGGTTCTAAACAATATAATTGAAATTGTGGCTTGAGGGTTTCGCATTGAATGGTGCCCTGCATTGTACGACAGCACACATTCTCAAGCGCTGTTGGCATAGGCATACAGTTTCCGCATAAGCAGAACTGTTGCCCCTGCGCGGGGGGTGAGGAAGGAGGGGGACATTCCCTCAATCTATCGCTAGTTTTTGCGTCTGTTTGTGGTGCGTCTCCGAGGCCAGGGTGGTCGTTTTAACGTAAAACTATTTCATTAAAACATTGAATATTAATTAATCAAAACTGTCATTGTAGACAAAGACCGGAAAGTGTAAATGATAAGTGTAGAAAATTAATTGTCTAAAGTAACAGATATTCAAATTTTCACTTTTGAAGACATGATTATAAAACATCAATTATTTTAAAAAAATTCTTATCTTACTTTTTTTCACCAAAATTACTTCAGTAAAATATTTACATGAAACATGCGCACCATTTTAAAATAGTACGCGTTTGCATTTTATTTTCTCAATTAGGTTGACAATTCAGCCCTATAAAGAGAATTAAATGGACTGAAAATCGTTGAGAGCTATTAAAATAAACCCGTTAAGAATTATTAAAAATTAACGTGCTGTATAGCTCTCAAAAGATGACGATCAATCTACAGATCTTTTCGACACTTATAACTAAATCACAATGAAAAGGCCTATGTTATTTTCTACTTCGAAATATTTTCAATTTTAAAATACAAAAATTTAAACTTCAAGCGAAATCTTTTCAGATATGCAAGTATTTGAATCTCCCAAAAGAAAATGTTAGTCGAAAGCAAAACCTAGTATCAAGCTAGAATCCCTTAAACTCTTGTAGGTGGCATTTCTCTTGGAATACTATTGAGAGAAAAATACTTGGGTAAAAAGTGGTGGAAAATATTTTGGGCAAATGAAATTTTGGTGAAAAAAGTAAGATAAGAATTTTTTTAAAATAATTTATGTTTTATAATCATGTCTTCAAAAGTGAAAATTTGAATATCTGTTACTTTAGACAATTAATTTTCTACACTTATCATTTACAGTCTTGATATTAATTATAATTGTTAAGAAACCATAGGAGAGAAAAAGTCTTAGGGCGTCGCGCGTCCATCGGAAATCTAAATTAATTACCAGTCGCCGGTATTCGGGCTTAATTACCAGTCGCCGGTATTCGGGCTTAATTACCAGTCGTCGGTATTCGGGCTTAATTACCAGTCGTCGGTATTCGGGCTTAATTACCAGTCGTCGGTAATCTAGCTTAATTACTAGTCGTCGGTAATCTAGCTTCTCGTCGGTAATCTAGCTGAATCACCTGTCGTCGGTAATCTAGCTGATTCACCAGTCGTCGGTAATCTAGCTTAATTACTAGTCGCCGGTAATCTAGCTTAATTACCAGTCGCCGGTAATCTAGCTTAATTACCAGCCGTCGGTAATCTAGTTTAATTAATTTTAATTGGTAATTTAGTTTAATTACCTCTAATCTGTAATCTAATTTAATTACCTCTAATTGGTAATATAATTTAATTACCTCTAGTTGGTGATATAATTTAATTACCTCTAATTGTTAATCTAGTTTAATTACCTTTAGCTGAGAATCTAGTTTAATTACCTTTAGCTGATAATCTCGTTTATATAACTTTAAAAGGTAATCAAGTTTACTTATCTTTTATTGATAATCCAGTTTAATTAGCTTTAATCTGTACTTCGCAACTAAATTAGTTGGATAGGCAGTAGTTAAAATGTCCTTTAAGCTAGCTATTTGCTCTAAGAATTTGACTATATTCTTTGGCTTTCTAAACTACAAAATCGTAAGTTCCACAGCTTCAGGGTGAACCACGTAAGTCAGAGCATGTAATTAAAACTATGAAAAACAATACTTAAAACTTAATTTTTCTTAATGAAAAAAATAGGCGCCAATTATGATAATGGGACTTTCATTTAAGACCATTTTCAAATCTATCAAATGTATAGTTATTTTTGTAAGGGTATAGACAAAATGGTTAAGTTTGGAAAATTTCCCTTGTTATTTCTATGGAGATTTTCCAGTTTTTCGTCAAAATCTGTGATTAATTTTATGGAAATGAAATCCACCCTTAGCAACTTTATTTTTTATAAAATTAACTATTAAATGGATCTCTTTGAAATTTTAACCACAAAATAAGGGCCCAAATTTTAGTTCACTTTCAAAATTTCAAAGCAGCAAACACAATATGAAAAAAGTTACGGCCAATCAAAAAACCACCCTTATACATTAGAGGCAGTATGAAGTCTTATCTAAGAGAGCTCTCATAGAATAACCATTCATATTTTAGGCTTTGCAATTAAAATTGAATTAAAGAAACATGGAAGTTTGAAAGTGATTTTAGTAGAAATGTGTGCGTGTTACTTAGGGTTGGTCAATGAGCGTTTACCCTTGGTTCGGGCTTCGGGAAGCTTATTCAAAGCAAGGAGGGTATAATGAAGAGGGGTAGAAGGCTGAGGTTCAGAGTTCTCGCTTTGTGCATTTTGCAGCAAGCGCGCGTATCTTTCACTGCCTTACATTGGTTGAAATAGTATACAGGCCTGATACTGAGTCACTTTTCTCACTTAAAATCTCTTTTTTTTTAAATTCGGTCACTAAAAGTCACTTTTTCGAAAGTTAGTTACTTTTTATCACTTTGTTAGGTTTCTTGAAATTTATCTTTTAAAATCGGGAACGCGTCCTGTGTACTGTGGGAAACCGCCTATATTTCAGTGCCTTTACATAAAATCCCTATGTTGCTGGGGGAGGAAAGCGGGGCCGAAGGGTGTTAATCACTCCCGTGAAAAGAATATTTTGCGGGGGGAAGTAGAGGTGAAAGGTGTTCTTACCCTTCCACCGAAGGAGTTCATGAAAAGGCTCCTTTTGACAAAAATTAAATTCCCAATTCTTTTAGGCCTCCTTTTTAATCTATTACTACCGTGATAGAAGGCCGGAGACTAAGGAGCCTGTTTAATTGGCGATTTTAAAAATGACGTTTCACATGGGGCACGCGCAGAAACGCGGGAGGGAAAAATGCCTTCCATCTCCGCTTTCCTCCCCGATTACATCGTTAATATTGGAGACTTTTTAATATATATCCTCCTTGCTGAAAGCTCTCTTCAGAATTTGGCACTGGGTTCGTACAAAATGTTTGGAATGGAATTCCCTGACTTTTCTAGGTGTTCCCTGACCATATTCCGCAGATTTCCCTGACAAATATATAAATTTTTAAGAAATGAATTATCAAAACTTATTTATTACCACACATTCATCGCAGGTTGACCCGGGAAATTCTTAAAATTTTTATAGGAAATATAGTGGCAAATATAACAATTTTGCATTTTAAATTGTAAAATATATATCTAAATATACGGAGAACTATAATAACAAATTCACTGGTACTTTAAAAACTTCACTTCCACTATAAATTCTTAAGAAAAATTCAAAGTTTATATATAGCAACAGTATAAAATAGGATTGTAAAGAGAAAGTTCTGGAAAAAATATAGGTCCTCATATCCACAGTACAAATTTAACTACTGCACCATAAACCCCAAGAAAAAGACCTTCTCCAAGAACTTAGCAAAACTACCTTAAAACGACTTTAACCCCCGTTTCTAACCCTAAATTACAGTGTTTAAAAATAGCATCTAGCATCACCAAAGACGGAACATTCTGGAAGATCACTCCTAACCCTCTGAAACTGACCAATCACTATTTGATACATTGTGAGTCAACCCGTCTACGTCATCCGATAGTCGTCTTAAATCGAAAACTCTGCAATTCAAGCCCAATATTTCCCTTACTGTTGGGAAAGTTTGAGACAAGGCTTTAATTTACCCCTAGGCTTCGACTCTCCACTAAGTATTTATTTCCTTACTGAATATGATTGAAAATATATCATAATCTTCACCACTATGGTGAATCCTTGCGTATTTATCCCTATGGATTTCTATCTCGAATGAATCATTGAGGCGTAATCCCTAGGAAAATCGTTGTTTTTCGTAGTTTGGTTTAAATTAGGATAAAATAGAGAGAATAAATTTTAGAAATAAATGATAATGAAACATGTATATTAAGTTAGGTATATACGCCAATTAGAACGCAAATTAATTGTTATGGTTGAAATAAAAAATTTATGAACTTTATTAGGAAAAAATTAGAGAGCAAGCGAAGAAAGCTCCGCGATTTTGAGGTTCTTTTATGGTTAGTGTACCTGCCTATCCATTACTACGTCCAATTTCCTTGATTTTTGCTTCAAAAATATTTTTCCCTGACTTTTTAGGCCTATTTTCAATTTCCCACACTTTTTCACGTCGTGTACGAACCCTGCGGTACTTTAATACCCACTAGAAAATCGGGAAGGCGGGCGTGGGGGTGAGCCATTGCTTTTAAAAATTTCCGAAAAACTATAAAAGAAAATTAAATTTCTATTTGGAAGGACGCATATTTTATAATTCTCTTCAAAACTATAAACAGTGAAAGAGGAGAAGGGCTGTGACAGGATGTAGATCATAAAAAAGGGAAGAATAGTTTTTGGGCAGAATCTTTACTTGGGATATGTTTGAAGGCATGATGAAAAATGTTAATTTAAAAATTCTGTATATAGGCAAAATGAAAAGTACTCTATGTAGTATTTCTCTCCTTATAATAGGATAGGGTTCTAACAGAGTAGCTTCTCTGAATGGACGTTACAGAATGGGGTCCCAGCACCATAAAGAAAAAGAGTGAAATACCTGAAAAAAGTGTCTTTTCCAAAAAATGTACATTGGAATGTTGCATCAACAACGCCACTTTTTTTTACTGGTTACCAGAGAGAAAAATTAAACTTGCAAGTGATAAATTTCCAGTATAGAGGCCGTGAAAATTGGGTTGGCTTTCCCATTTGCCCTATAATAGTTGAGATATGCCTTAGGCATTTGTGATTGAAAGAAAACAATGGAAATTTACTAATTACCTTTTCATGTTTTCCACCTGATCCTTCACAATATTTCCACATATTTATATTAATTTATTTATTAATATTTTAATTTATTCGGGTGGTACCTCGCCTATGAACTTTGTAGGTGATTGCTGATTTGCAATATTGGCACTTTGTTTCAAAAGCTGTTTGAACAAGAGATGTCAGAAACGGAGTACACACAAAACACATAGGTTTCCTTATTATTTCTTCAACTTTTAGATGTGTGGGGTTTTGCGGCACAGGCTAAAAAGAGTAACATATAAGTATAATTTGAAATTATAAGAAGATTGAAGAATTAAATTGGGAGAAGTTACTTCATGGTATTCAAATATTAATTCTCCATAATCAGTATCTTTATCGTCATCTCCCGTAAAATCATTTTCAAAATTGAGATCATCACATTCTCCTTCATTGCTATAAGTGTTTGCACAGATTTAGGAAAATTCCTATCAAATTAATTAATTAAACAATATTCCAAAAATATATTACTCTAGATTTTCAAGTTCGTCTCCCAATGCCTCCTGCTCTACTGCATCAGCGTCTCTTTCCATTTCATCTCCCAATGCCTCCTGGGAGGCTATTCTCTAAAAATCGAAAATCATTCGGATCACTCCGAATCCTTATGATTCGGATCGGGCTCATTCGGAGTGGACCGAACAAACCGTATTCTCTAACCCCAATCCTTATCGTCATTCGGATACTTCGAAAATTTTCTCTCAATCCAAATGGACGTCACTTCCTCTTAAGCCACGTGGTACTTTTTGACGCTAACTTTTTCTTTATCGGAAAATTTTATTTGGCGCGCTTTCAAATTGAAGGGATGGAAACTTTGGTTTTTCCCAAGGAGTGGAAATTTTGGGAAATGGTCTTTGTATTGGGAACACATTCAATAGAAAGAAAATCTACTCTTTTTCGATTTCTTTTCTTAAGATAGAAACAAGTATTTTTTTACTTTTTTATTTATTTATTTATTTTTTTTGATAAAAAATTATTTGTTCTTAAATTGCTTCATAATATCCTTTTAAAATGGGTATTAAATAACACGCTAAACAACAGTTAATATACGTCAAATTTTGAATGAAACTTAGCGCAAGTTTTAGTAGGGTTAAATATGAGGCAATGAGAACCTAGAATAACAACGTTAATTAATCGCAAATTATAATTGAATTTTGTGGATCTCGTGAGATTATAATAAATTCATTAATGTAGATCATTAGCCCTCTATCAATGGTTACACACCTACCAAAATTTAATAATTTAAATAGATGCAAAACGAAATAACCAAATTTAATCTAGCAATTATTAATAGTTGATGCAATTGGTCAAAAAGAGGTGGCTCTAACTTACAAGCCCCGGTAGAAAAAATGTTAAAATGAACAATTAAATCTGTGTTAAGTAATTGGATCTCGCGAAATTATCCCGTAAATGTAGGATAAATTCAACGACTTTTTTTACCTTTCAATCTACCAAAAAGCCGTCGATCAGTACCTTGTTGATTTCGCCAAGGCCCGCCAAGGCCTAAAGCAATTTCCCGCTTTAACCTAAAATTTTGCCCACGCTTGATTTTAAGTCTCGAAAAACCCTTTGAACTCGTAAATCGCGACGGGCAATGCGATTACGATGTTCAAATGGCAAACGATGAAGCTTGAGTTGAAAAAACAAAGCAGCCATACTAAATAAAAATATGAACCGCAGCCAAGGTGCCAGCAAAAAGGTACGGCGAAAATACTTAAAAACTCCGGCGAAAGTTCCGCGAATCTAAGATTGATGGAGGGAAGAGAGGCGGTAAAAACTCCGAATGCCCGATTCGGCCGTCTCTTACGGCCGCCGAATGATTCGGAGAGGTTATCACCGAATGATTAGGATAAGGTGCTTAAAGAATACGTTTTATTTTCATTCGGAGAAAATGACTCCGAACGAAAAGATTCGGATCGAAATTCCTCCAAAAGGACCTTAGAGAATAGGGTCCCTGCTCTACTTCATCAGCATCTCTTTCCATTTCATCTCCATCTTCCTCCCTGAATTAAGGTTGCCCAAATTAGAAAGAACCAAGACTTTAGGAGGAGAGTTTTAAGTTTAACACAAATGAAAAGGGCATGTTTACTTTTCAAGCTCTTCCTCCTCTTCCATTTGCACTTCAAATAAAGTACGTTTTGCCCGTTTTGTTGGAGTTCTTTTAACAGGCGTACTAGCCAATGGTGACTCCATAGCCAAACCTAGCCTCTTATAGGTAGGAGTCTCTGGTTTATCTGCAAATAAAAGAAAAACTAAACTCCCGGGCTTAGTTAGGTCAATAAAGCATTGAATATCTACCTTTTGGTGTCACACGCCGATAATGTCCTTGAGGAGGAAACCCTGGAGATGTCATCATCTCAAATGTGGTAATGGGGTCAGTTTGAGTATTTTTCTCAGTGGTATCAAACACACTTTGGGTCCATTTATTACACATTTCCCCCTGGCTTGTTTTCAATAAACATGTATATATATATTAGCTAACAGCATAAGAATTACTGTGAAAAAGAGGGTTGGGGGCCTCAAAAACTTACTGCAGTTTGTCAAGTAGGCGTTGTCCATCTTTCAAAAACTGCTTTACTAAGCTTTATTCTATGGATAGGTTCTGCAAAACATAATTGATTTATAATTTGTCAGACAGTAATTGGTTTAGTTAAATTTTTAACCTTTATTCGCCATAGTAAGTTTACTTATAAATGAATTTCCAAAGCCAAAATGACAAGTTTCCTAAGCCTTGGTCAAAACAAACGTTTTTTTTTTGCTTCCTAAACTACCAAAAAATTTCTAATATTTCAGTTAGTGTTATGTTACTAGTACTATTAATTCTTAAATTATGTTATGAAAATTATAATAAATGTATTAAAAAATTATAACTTTATATTCGTAAGGAACTAGTACAGCTCTCTACGACGAATAGACCAAAATCGTAAGCAGACGAAAGGTCACGAGGAACGTGATGTGATGCTGTCAGCAATCTGCCACCATGGAGCAGTATTAGTAAAGACGTAAGTACATTTAAGGCAATTTTAATAGAAATACCATTATCACTCCTACTCCGTGGAAAACGCCAACGGAAAAGAGGCAAAAAATGTAAGTAAGCCTATTAAGGGCCTGCGCCGATTGGATGGCCAACTATGTTACCGAGTTGTATTTAAGGCGCGAAAAATCGTTGTTGTTTGTGAGTCGTGACACGGTTTCGGTGTTTGCAAGATAGTGCTTATACGTATTTAGTTTTAAATCTTTTAATTGTTTAAATTCCCGCACCGTTATTACTTTAAGTTTAGTTTTCGCCATCAACTTACTTCAATGCCACCCAAAAGTAAAAAATCATCTACTTCAAAGAAAGTCGAGAAACAAGAAGAAGGCAAATCACCGTGTGAAATCGTTGAGGCGCTATGCCAAAATGCGATTGCTAAACTTGAAAGAGATTTCAACGCCAAAATGGAAAGGCTGGCTGACGAAAAGGAAAGGCTGAATGCCAAAATAAACGACTTGATTGTCGAAATGAACAACCTAGATGCGAAAATGGAAAATTTCACTGACGAATTTCATCTAGCTGTAGGGCAGATAACATTGGTAAGATTGTAACTAATCAAAAGGGTAAAAATTTGTATAACACATGTAACGTGTTACATTGTCTCATTGTAGCAAGTTATGGAACAGATGAAAATTGGCGATGCCTTAAAATTAGATGGTAGATTATTAACTTGCCTCGCGTTGTAATCTTCTAGTTACTGGTAATTAATAATATATATAATTACGTATAGGCAAGCAGCTTCAAGAGGTAAAGGGAGCCACAGCAAATGCTGTGGATGATGAGAGCGATAGCGACAGTGACAGTGACATGTCCATCGCGTAAGTTTTAGTTTGGGCTTAACCGCCAAGTTACTAATATACTAAAGCGTAATAAATTTGGTTTCCAGGCCACAAACCCGCAATCAGCGAGCCAGGTCCAACTCGGCTGACTCCGCTGGCAAGCCCACGCTAACGAGAAGCAGATCAAGGGCAGCTTCATTAAAGAAGGCTGGAAGCAGTCAATCAATTGCCCAGGTGAAAATTGATAAGGATATAAGTTCTAATCATTGCGTTAAAAATAATTACAAGCATTATCATCTTCTTTTTTCCTAGCCCCAGACTTCAATAGCCGAGTTGGAAAATACAATCTATTAAATAAATTTTTATTGTAGCCTATAATTAAGTAACCTCGTTCATTTTAAATAACTATATAATTAATTTCATATATTCTAGAATAATTAAATTTAATTTGATCATATTTTCTATAATATTAATATTTTTATGGACGCGAGTTTTAATTTCAATAGGGATATCTCAATCGCGACGTCAGTGCAAAGGTAAAATGTCAGGGGCTTACCTTTGACAGTGGGTGGCCGTGTCTGGTACCACTTTTGTTCTATGGGAAAATACTGCATGGGTGACGTCACACTAAAGTTTCTGAAATGGCTCTATTTTGAATAATAAAGAATTTATACCGAGTAGACAACAGAGACTTCATTACCAATTAACAATAAACAAATCCATCAATTAATATCTAAGCAATTTTATTTAAACAAATTATCTTAAACAATTGAGAATTCTCACTGCAAAAGAATGACAAGAGTTCCTTTTACTCCGCAAAGCTCTGAGATTTTTAATAATAAAGTTATTCACAATTAGGTAATTATTTTTTTAAAAAAAAACACGAGTTTAAAATAACAAACACTTAAAAAAACAAATGCTCATGAAGAGGACTTGAATTTCTCATAAGGCACAATTATTAACATTTTCTTATTTTTATTCAATAAACTAGTTTAAGCCTCTAAGGTGATATAGAGTAGTGGCACTCCATGTTAACTACCCATAGAGCTTAATACAGTCAAAGGCAAGTAGGTGCCATTACTCTATTAGTAGGTAAAATATGTCAAACTTTGTACGAAGTATCAATTAAATAATAATTATTATATTTAAGATAAAAGAAATTACGATCAAATATTATATTATTAATAGCGAATCACTACTACGACCCAGCTCTATAATCCATTATTTACGCAATGAAATCGGTTTTCAAAATCACGCCCAAGTCAGTGTGGGAAATAAGGCACATTCACAGGCCAATAGCTAGTTTAAAAATTACCTGGGCCAGTTTAAAAATTAAACGCTTTGGGGTCTACTGGCCCTGGTGGCCACTTAATTAATTAAAAGTTTTCCCCCTCAAGATTTTGGATCATTAAATAAATACTATGCTAATCCCTAAGATTGTCTCGTCTTTGCTTCTATGCTGTTTGCTTGCTTGGCCTGAAATTCCTGAATTGTGTATGTGGGAGTGGGATTATGGGTGGGTTTCGTCTGTCTACGCTCTACACAGTGTAGAATCTGTAGATGAAGTGATTTTTGCAGTTAGCTAAAGCATGGCTAAAGGGAAGATAATCTCTCGGTAGTCTTGTTTGGGTCTGGTCTCTGGGGAAAGGCAGCCTGCTGCCTTTGATTGTATTAGAGTCTATGGGAAGATAGCAATGGAGTGTCAACTCCCTCCCTACGGGCCGAATTTTTTAATTTAGCATTACTCAATAAAGACTTATAGTTCTTAATTTAAGACTCCAATATTTTTAAATACCCATAACTATAAAAACTAACCTACTAAGCCTACGCCCTAGCAAATATTGTCCAGAATAGATAATTTGGCCCTAAATTACGAAAGCCTGATTTTTTAGGCTAAAAGTGGTAGGTGGCACCGTGACCAGTTTTTTAATTAAAATACCTAGGCTCTACCAAGGAAGATGGAGATAGGGAAGTTTCGTGTAACGCTATAACTTCGGTCGCCCAAAAATCCCGTTTTCGGCGAGGATGCGCATGTGCGCACGCGCCGCACTTTTCTCGCGCATCGTGCTGAGGATAGGCGCCACTACCGGTTTCCTGCGCAGTTCAAACTAACGCCGAATATAAGTCATGTGACCTGCTACATTTCGTGAAGAGAGATTCCTATACTGACCAAACTTCCCTATCTCCATGTTCCTTGGCTCTACTGGCCACAGGTCCAGTTTTTAAAAAATCCTTATTTCCCACACTGGCCCAAGTAACCACGCTTCTCGAAAGGTTTTTGAAATTGACGGTGAAACAACAAAGCAAAGAATAGACCAAAATCGTAAGCAGACGAAAGATCACGAGGAATGTGATGCTGTCAGCAATATGCCACCATGGAGCAATATTAGTAAAGACGTAAAATACATTTAAGGCAATTTTAATAGAAATGCCATTATCACTCCACTAAAACTACTCCGTGGAAAACGGCAAAAAATGTAAGCTTATTAAGGGCCTGCGCCGATTGAATGGCCAACTATATGACGGTGATTGGCTTGATTACCGAGTTGTATTTAAGGCGCGAAAAATGGTTGTTGTTTGTGACACCCTTTTGGTGATTGCAGCGAGACAGTCTCTTATATTTAGTTCAAATCTTTTAATCGTCTAATTTCGCGCAAGGGTTATTAAGTTTAGTTTTTTGTTTCACGTCGCTAAATCGTTACCAATTTACTTCAATGCCACCAAAGAATAAAAAATCATCTAAATCAAAGAAAGTAAACGAACAAGAAGAAGGCAAGTCATCACTTGAAAACATTGAGGCGGTATGCCAAAATGCAATTGCTAGACTTGAAAGAGATTTCGACGCTAAAATGAACAATCTGACTGCCGAAATGAACAATTTGTATGCCAAAAAGGAAAAGATGACTGCCGAAATGAACAACATGGCTGCCGAAATGAACAATTTGTCTGACGAATTTTTAAATCCTTTTTAACTTCTTTTAAATCCTTTTAAATGACCAAGATTCCACCCAAGATTGATCACAGGTATAATGGGGGGAGAATGGTTCTACGTTAAGTAGATGTCCATTATTTTATTAACAATTGCAAATATTTCTCTTTATAGCAAACCGCTAGAGCGTTCACCAGAGAGACAACCTATTCCAGGTGCAAGTAGAAATGCCCAGGTGAAAATTGATAAGGATATAAGTTCTAATCATTGCGTTAAATATAATTACAAGCATTATCATCTTCTTCTTTTCCTAGCTCGACGGTACAATTGCCGCCGAGTTGCTAAAGGCAGCAGAAATGCTAAACAAAGGGATGCCGAAAGAATTTTTTTAATTTTCCGTTTTTATAATTTAATTAATTCGTTTTCGTCTTTCTAATTTCAACTAATTACATGTTAAATATTATTTTGAATTTTATAAATTCGTTTTTCTAATTTCAACTAATTACATGTTAAATATTATTTTGAATTCGTTTTTCTAATTTCAATTAATTACATGTTAAATATAATTTTGTCTAAATATTTTAAATTATTCTTGGAAAAAAAAATGTTCAAATCTAAAACGACTAAGGTTGATATTAAAAACTGTTCGTGCATTTTCTACAATAAAGAATGCTGGTTAAAATATATATGTATTTGCTCTTTGAATATCAAAATATGAATAAATTATCAATTGCCAGTTAAAAACCACATCTGTTAAAATTATTGAAGAAAATACAATCTATTAAATAATTTTTTATTGTAGCCTATAATTAAGTAACTGCATTCAATTTAAATATCCCAAAAATTATGTATATTGTACCAATATCTTTGTGGTTAGTAGAAAATATTCATCGCGGTAAAATGTCTGAAAAATAAGAGATAAATTGTAAATTTATTTATGGCTTTAAAAGCGCCTTTTGCTAATATATAATTAATTTCATGTATTCTAGAATAATTAAATTTAATTTGATCATATCTTCTAGAATAATTAAATTTAATTTGATCATATCTTCTAGAATAATTAAATTTAATTTGATCATATCTTCTAGAATAATTAAATTTAATTTGATCATATCTTCTATAATATTAATATTTTTATGGACATGAGTTTTAATTTCAATAGCGATATCTCAACTGTGACGTCAGTGCAAAGGTAAAATGTCAGGGGCTTACCTTTGACAGTGGGTGGCCGTGTCTGGTACCACTTTGGTTCTATGGGAAAATACTGCGTGGGTGACGTCACACTAAAGCTTCTGAAATGGCTCTATTTTGAATAATAAAGAATTTATACCGAGTAGACAACAAAGACTTCAGACTTCATTACCAATATATCTATATAAATCAAAGTCCTGACTGACTGACTAACAGACTGACTCATAATCAACGCCCAGCCCAAACCGCTTACCCTAGAAGGCTGAAAATTTGCAGAAACGTTACTCATAAGTAGTAGGTGCGTACTAAGAAAGATTTTTCCAATCCGCCTTATCTTAAAAAATGGCGACCAGAAATGTAAAAAATCTGCTCTATGCAACAGAGTCCGCGCGTTTCAAATGATTTCGCAAATATTTAGTACACTGGTTTCTTTTGACCTATAAGCGGGTTGAATGGTCATTCGGGCTAGATTGGTTGCCATCTTTTTAAATGGCGGCCAAAAACTCAAAACCCTTCTTTATAGAATATGTCCGTGTGAAAAGTAATAAAAAAATGTTCCCACGGGCTGACGGGCAACACCGAGTGCCTTCGCTCCTAGGGTGCTGAAAAAATATTAGTCATAAGTAAAATCTACCCAATGTTTATATCCTTTTGATGGAAGTTCTTATTACTCGCGAACGACGCCACGGGTAACAGCTAGTTCTTCATAAATCTAGTGGAAAAACAAGACGGCCCAAGGGCTCGTAATAGTAGCCACATTGTACGAGCGAATAGCCCCTAAATACCCTACCCTAATGAATGGATAACCCCTCTATACCTTACCCTAATGAGTGAATAGCGTTATCTTTTTCAATGCTTAAATGATTTACCGTGCATAAAATCTGAGTTAATAGGCCCTCGATGCCGTACTCTAAACAGTGATTAAATTATAACCGTATAAATTTACTTATGCTGTAATTCTAATATTCCGGCGAATCGAAGAACAGATATTTTTAGTGGTAATCCCCTGGATGCGTTTACAGCATAGACTTATGCCGATGCACACTTATAGCATCTTATAAATTTCTAACAAGGACTTATGCCAAGAAACTTTTGAAAGAGAAAGTTTAGTTATAGTGATTACCTATTTTAGTGATTATCCCCTCGAATTACCTTTAGCAAGGCTAAAATGATCAAACGCACAACGCTCATTTAACACTATGTTAGCTCTATCTAAACCCACATTTGAATTAACCGCCAAAACGTTCCAGTCAAACGTAACATAGATGGCGATAGCTACCGAACGAGACAGAAACACATGGGGAGCGCGGTAGGAAAGGGGGAAAATCGTTATCTATTTAATTAGCACATAAATAAAAAGGAAATAAATATAAAAACCCCAAACATTTAAATTCATAAGTATCCGACCCCACATCACCCCGACATTTTAGAGATAAAACTTAAGGATAAAAACTGGGAGTTTCTATCAAGTCTCTATGGCTCAGTAGTAGAATTTCTGTCTTCTGCGTGAGCGATCCGGGTTTGGTTCCCGGCTGCGACATGAAAAAATTTTAATTAAAATTAAATCTCTAATCGAGCCCAGTTACCCTATTGGTGGGTTGTGGTAATATAAAGTTGATGACGAAGCGACAACCCCGGCCACTACTACTACTACTACTACTACTACTACGGACGACGGCTCGGGTCAAACTAAGAGCCTCATCGTATACTACGATGTGGCTAAAAACTGAATTGAACTGAGGCGAGCTATATCTGTACTAAAAGCGACTGCTTGTATGACGATAGTCGCGCTATTCGTAAAACGCAAGCTAGTACGCAAACATGGATTATAATAGAAAAAGAACTATAGCGTTATTGGGAATTGCTATAATACAAAACCAGGAAAGAAAGAAAACATGAAACAAGGGAAGAATGTGGGTGAGAAAATGGATACAAAGAAGAAACGATAGGGAAGCCTACCACTGTTTGGTGAATGAGCTAAGGCTTGAGGATCGGGAAGAATATAGGGGCTATCTTCGGATGTCTCCAGAGACCTTTAATTACATTTTAAACGGCATAAAAAAAGGAATTCAAAAGCAGGAAACCATGCTTAGAGATTCAATTTCCCCAGAAGAAAGGCTAGCCTTAACTCTTCGTTTCTTGCAACTGGTATGTTCATTTCATTATTGTATTTTAAACCAATTTTCAACGCTTAATGTCTGAAAAATACCGCATTGTTAACAGGAGAATCTATGCATTCAATGAGATTCCAATACCGCATTGGCCTCAGTACGATTCACAAAATAATTTATGAAACATGTGATGCAATACATGAAGTTTTATCATCAAGGTAATGAAAATAACATAAATATTATAGTTTATGTAAAATATTATGTTCTTTACAGGCATATTCGTTTTCCGAAGTCCACACTAGACTGGCTTGATGTGTCAAAGAAATTCAAAACTGATTGGCAGTTTGGTCACTGCATAGGAGCCCTTGACGGAAAACATGTTGAAATTGTTGCACCACCAAATTCAGGATCATTTTTTTATAACTACAAAGGGTCATTTAGTATAGTTCTTCTAGCCCTTGTTGACGCTGATGCTAAAGTAACAAATTGCAGAACGTATGCTCATTTCTGTTCTAAACACTATTTTTTCAGGCTGTTTTTGTGGACGTTGGCACTAACCGGCGCTGTCACGATAGTTTCACCTTTAACAATTCAAAAGTAAATGAGTGCTAATAAATGACGCTGAAAAATTACCAAAGGCTGAACCCCTACCTGGCCGACAGAAGCCGATTCCTTATGTCATTGTAGGGGATGAAGCTTTCACGCTCAAACCTAATTTAATGAGACCAATTTCCAAAAATGAGCTAACGTTCCGTAAGAGGGTATTTAATTACCGGTAGGTTTTAATGTTCAACCACCGCTCTCATTATTATTTATATCTTATTGAACTTGTTTTTCTAGCCTTTCAAGAGCCCGGAGAATTTCAGAAAATTTCTTTGGTATTTTAGCGAGTCGGTTCCGTGTAATTTTAAAATCGATTCAAGGTTACCCGGAAAATGTTGAAAAAATAGTGTTACGTACTAGTACACTCCATAACATCTTGAGGGAGCAAGCGATTACAGAAACAGAGAAGAATGGAAAAGATAACAGATGTGATGATGATAGCGAAGATGATATGGAAAACAACCGACAAGAACGAAACAAAAATGATGCGCCACTAATGAGGCCTCTAGAGTAGTGATGCAGCGAATATTGATTTTGCCGAATACCGAATACCGAATATTCGGCCATGCTCTCGGCCGAAGCACCGAATATTCGGCCGTGAGATATGTGCAACTCGCGCGAAACCGGTTATGAGCTGTAACCCCTTCCGCGAAATACGTACATCCCCCGCACGGACCGCAATGGGACAGGTCTCATCATGGAAGAAGAAGGGTATGGAATGGTGAGGTGAATAGGCAGACAGCTACGCGAAATGTAGGGTCACGTGGGAAAACTCTCCTCTCCTCTCGGCACTAGCTGTAACGCGATTACTGCTCTGCGCAATATTGGCGCGCAAGCAGAGAGAGGGATACACTGTTTAGATCCGCCTCTGCTACAGCGCGCCTGCGCGGAAGCTTTCAACGTTGGTGATAAACTCGGGAAGGAGGGAATGAAAAGGGGGAAGTTACGATTTTTCAACGCGCTCTCTTTAACACTATAGGACCCGTCTATAGCGTCTTTAGGTTTTTGGTTCATTTGCGAGTAGATCGTGTCACTATATGCTTTTTTTATTCATCACAACTAACCACTGGTAGATTATAAATATTAAAGTAAAAATTGTTATTCAAATAAATAATTTTTGAGTAATTTTTCCGTTTTTTTCCTTCATGATTGGAGATTCAGTATTCGGCCGAATATTACGAAATATTCGGCAGAATACAGAATACGAAAAAAATGGCCGAATACCGAATACGAAAAAAAAGGGCTGAATAGGCCGAATACCGAATAGTAACCGAATATTCGTGGCATCACTACAGTCTAGAGCATCAAGGCTGTCGAGCGTCACAAGCTGCGAAAGACATAAGAGATGAACTGATGAACTATTTTTGTAATGAAGGAGTTTATGAAAAGCAGTGGCAAAGATTATATAACTATTAATGAGTTTCGATTTTCATTTGTGAACTTAAAAAATGAACTAGATAGATATAGTGAAATTAAACGCCCTTTTTTATTTATCAGAATTTACTTTATGTTTTTTCTCAAAAATAATTTTCACAAATTCAAGCTTCATTTCATCGGAATCCTTTGGTTCCAGCATCCTTAATTGAGAAGCAATGAATCTTCCAAATAATTCATGTTCATCCAAATTTTCATCTTGCTTACAAACTGGAGTTTTTAGGCATCCTAGCGCTTTTTCTAAAAACTCATCGCACAGTATATTATTTGCTTTTCGTTTTTTTTTGGATTTTCCCATTTGTAGGAGTTTTTAATTCCTCGCTTTTATTACTGCATGACGCATCTTTACTCGAATCTGATGTTATTAGTGTTTCTTTAATTGAATCTGATTTTGATAGGGAAACGTTTTCGACTGGTAATTCATTCATTCTAGAGGGCCGGTAGGCCCTTCTAGATAAGATCCCACACCCTCCCGTAATGTTAAATGAAAATTCACAGATTTTCGCCGATTTTCCCATAGGAAAAACATGGGGTTTTTGGTGCTCCTGTACATCGAATCATTTAAAAATTACATGGAAGTTAGCTTTCGGAATACTTTTAAATTAACAAGTAACTATTCAAGGTGTGCCTTTTTCAAGTTTCATCAAATTTAATTAAGTCTAAGTATGTTAATTTAATTAAAAATGTAAGTACCTCAAAAGATTATTCTACAGCAGACGACGCTAATTGTTCGTTACTCTACAGTAGACGACGCTAAATTGCCATTTCACCGCCTTGAAACTTTAACTTGATATTTTTCATAAAATATAACACTATATTTATTAAAAACTTCTCTGGTCCAGAGCTGCGGGTCTAATTTTCCTTTAATTATGTGTCTCGATTGAAATTCTATACTTAAGATACCTTTTTAATTTATATTTTAGATGTTAGTTTCGACCAAGGCTTAAGTTGCCTTACTTAGGCCATGGATTTATAATAGAAGCTTACACTTCATGGATATTTCCCTGTAGTCTTCAGTAAGGCATTTTGATTTTAAACACATTTATGTCACAAAAATTCGCGCGGGTGGGGACTGGGGGGCTGATGACGTAGAAATTGAGGCAAACTTTTTTCTTTCGGCGCGCGTGCGCGCGCGCGCTTTTCTAAAAATAATTTCGTGCGTGCTATTCAAAATTAGAACTCGATCACGTGAAAAACTTCAAACCCCCCCTCTGAATTTGCCTCAAATTCTACGTCACAAACGCGCGTGCCAGGCTGGTACTATTTCAGACGAGGAATAAATGTTGTGCGTGTTTTAAGGTGAGTGAAATATCCAGAAAGCGTAAGCTTCTATTATAAATCCATGCTTAAGCAGACTATTGAGTGAGTCTATGCAATGGGTGATTGTAAAAGCTGGAAGGATAGATAGATCAGTGTTGGAAATAAGGATATTTTTAAAACTGGACCTGTGGCCTAGGTATTTAATTAACATAACTGTCCACGGTGCCAATCACTGTAAACGTACAAGGGCAGTGCACGCAATGTCATGGATAATTGCAATCGTAAAGTGGACTGTAAAAGATACGGCTTTGATAGTTTAAAAATCGTGGCAGGTTTGTTTTGAAGTTGACTATAAAGCTCGGGTTCTAAAACGAATTGTGAGCTGTATCATATAAGAATTAGTAGAAGTGTAGAACCATTTTTAACCTCGTCCTAGAAGTGAAAAATTTCGCATTTCAGGCAAATATTATTTTATAATAGATTAATACAAATAAAGACTGAAGGAACAGATATTATATAAAAAAGGACTTGGTTTGCCCAAGCCTAAAAAACAAAACGATAAGAGTTTTTTCCAGTTGACTGAAGCGCGGATATTTTATTTTTCTATATAATTTTAAAGACAATCTGTATTTTACTACTCTTTAATTCAATCTCCTGATTTTACTGGTAATGGATTTATTTCCTATAAATTAATTGAAATAAAATATTACTTATATCAGATTTTTCATGATAAAATATTTACGAAAATGGAGTTGTTGAAAAATCTGAGATAAGATATTTTATTTCAATTAATATATAGGAAATAAATCCATTACCAGTAAAATCAGGAGATTGAATTAAAGAGTAGTAAAATACAGATTGTCTTTAAAATTATATAGAAAAATAAAATATCCGCGCTTCAGTCAACTGGAAAAAACTCATCGTTTTGTTTTTTAGGCTTGGGCAAACCAAGTACTTTTTTATATAATTGAATCATGGTCTGGCTCTACGATTTCATCCACATGGAAACTAAAACTGTGCATGGAATAGTCTTCGCCATCATTTAATTTCTGTGGCTAATAAATACAATTAAATGGTTAGGTAACAAGTTTACAGTCGCAGTTGGTTAATGAATTCAAAATTTAACTATAAAAACCTACATTATGTGTACATGTTTTGCATACGTAAGTTCATAGAGTTTAACACAATATATTTACTTCAACTGTTAGGTTTTAAATTCATCATGCACACGTATGAATTAATACTCAAAGTAATGCTTACGATAATGACCTCGGTTTGTAATACTGATATATCCAGATTTGTTCGCCCTTTCCTTGGCTGCAAAGAAATTTTTAACAATCCAAGATCTGGATAGTATTCCCACTTTGGGGAATATACATCATCACTTCCGGCTCCAATAGTTTTTGATTGAGATACTTTTGTAAATTCTCTTCAAAAAAAACGTTCTAAGATTCTCCCATCGAGATTATGCTTCCGTTACTGAAGTAAAAAGAGAAAAAATTACAATGGCAAAGGTTCAAACCAAAGAAAGGGCATCATACCTGTACAGCCAATATGAACTGAAATGTTTTGATCACTTTATCACGGAGGCCAGTTTTTCTTATAATTCTCATGCTTAAAGCATGAGTTGTAGATGAATTCATTTTCCTTCACAAGATCAATTAATTGACGAGAATTTATTGAATGCCAATTGTACCTCTATACAATTGAATAATTAAACTTGTTGAGAACCATTACACTCTGTACTGTTTCTAAATTAAATCAAAGGCTTACCTCGACTTTTTTGCTGCGATTACAACCTAGAAATTCTATCACAAGTCGTTAAGCCTGGAGACTAGCAGCCACTTGAAAGCTAACTTCAAATTATTAAAATTTGCTCGTTTTAGACTTGGCCTTATCACAAATGATGATAATGGTGGTGGGATGTTTCGAATTTTCTTTAACCTCACGCATCTCGTAAACTTTTGGAAGGTAATTATTGGCTTAATGTTTCTCAAAACTTTAGTCCGCCAGATTTCAATCGATTACATCAGTCAGTAAAGTCAAGTCGTTCACAACATTCACACTGCCTAATTTATTTGGCCGACTAAAGAGGCAGACTTTGTCAGCTGACCAAAGTCGGGTAGTGTGAACGAGAGAGAGAGTATATACGCCAGTTTCACTGGCGTATACAGACGTGGCATCTTTGGCTCCCTCTTCATGCCCCCCTCCCTAACTCTCTGAAAGGCTTCTCTCTTTTCCTGTCAATATCTGATTGATTGGCTTTGTAAGCTTATAACAAAAGATGGTTTTGTAGGAATAAATTTATAAAGACCATTATATAAAGTAAAAAATTATTTATTTTCTTTAAAAGTATATGGTCTAATATTAAAGATATGTTTTCAATTTTCATTCTAAAATGCATATGATTTCTTCTAAAATAATTCCTTCTGTCTTCGTAAGGAAGAAGATAAATTTTAACATTATTTTTAAATCTTACGTAAGTCATTAAGTTTTTCTTTAATATACAGAGCGTTTAGCTGTTTTCTAATGTAGAGTTCCAAAACTATTCTTTCGAGATCTTTAGTTTTGACTTTAAAGGTATGATAAAGTTCTTCGGTGTTTTCAAGGGGTTTTTTTGATGTTTTTTCCTCGGTTTTGATTTCGTTATTTATATTTTTGGTGTACGTTTTTGTTTCATCAAAACTGAAGGGTATACTTTTCAGCTGTCGGGCGTCCTCTAATAAAGTTGCATTTGGGGAAATGTTTTAAATGTTCTTCGTAGGGATTATCAGTAGGTTTCCACGCTAATAATATTCCCTCGTATGTAAGGAATAAAATCCTGCTGTGCTTAAAGATTTTTATAGTGTCCATCTTGAGGCCAGGAGTTAAAAGTACGATATCTCTGCAGCTCCGAGTTCATGATGAGGAATGAAAATGTTTATAGAAATATCCGCCAAACTTTCCTACCCCTCCTCTTTTTACCCCCCACCCCACATTCCTTAACATATGAAATAAAAGAAAACAGTATTAAAAAAGGTGACACATTTATTTTTTAAAAATACAAAAGAGATTGCAAAGAGTATTTTTTAACAAAAGGATTAAGTTATTCTTTACGGGCGCGTTTCAACATGTTTGTAACAATGATTTCATTTTTCAAACCATCTCGTCCAAACTGCTTATGAATGATTTGTGGCTCTTTCTTTTTGTTCTCTGTATTATATAAGCAATACAATATAGTCCGCATGTCGAACTTGACAAGTTTTGTAGTCTTCTTTTGTTAAACGACCATTTTCTAGAATTTCTTTTAACAAATTCTTTAATCGAGGGGAGAAAGTTTCCTAGAGCCAGTGAGTCAAAATAATAACCACGTCTGTTGCCATCAAAGTAGACGCTGACCCAGTAGGACCCGTCTTTGTAGTGATTGTCTAAATTTATAATAATGGACGACGGAAACTTGTCAATTTCTTTGGGTAATAAATCACTTGGATAAACCCCTATGAAATGTGGCGTGAATCTTAGAAATCGTATTATCTGTTCGGCATTCATTATTTGTTTAATAAACGATTGACACGTTTCTATTTTTATCTATTTGTAACAAAGCCTGGAATTCGGATAGTACGATACAACTAAGAGTACTGGGTGTGGGCTTTTCATATCCGAATTCTAATCTCAACTGTCCCTGCTTCGTAGGACTCCAATGATCGGAATGACTCTCGTTACCGTCAGGTGTCAGGTCTAAACAGTATATGGCGTAGCCCGAGGCAAAGTCATCCATAGAGATATTGTTCCCCTTGTCGTTGTAGTGACTGTTTGACCCCGAAAATAATGTGTAATAGCTTCGGACAAATTGCTTTTTACTGTAGTGGGGTTTTAAGGCTTTGGATGGGTATTGTTCGGAATTGATGAATTCTGCTAGATGATTGACATTATAATGTCCAAAGTCAAAGGGGTAACTATCTAAGGTTCCATTGTAAGAGGTGTGTTTTACAATAGCGATTGTAACCCGTGAAGGCTGAACACCTAGGTAGATGTTTCCGATTGATGTGTTTAAGATATTTGGCACAAATGTGAATATTTTATTTTCCGTTCTAGTGTAACTATATTGGGCGGCTTTAATACTTAAGGGTTGTTCATGAGCAAATAGAATTTTAGGAGCTAATTGAAGCTTTAAGACGTATAATACGGCTTCAACGATTACGGGTTTATAACGATTGCCTGACGCGTTAAGTTTACCCATAAGACAATAACTAGCTTTGCTTCTATGTAATTTTAATTTCAGAGAAACGCCGTTTATCAGGTATCGGGGGATATTAAACATGTCTACGTAAAGGCTGGAATACATTTCAATTTCCTCGGATAATGCTGCGAGTTTCTGTCGTTTAACAAAACCCATATTTTCTGTAAGCGAATCCATGCTTCCGCCTGTATCCTTGTAAAACAAGGAGGCACCCAAATGGGATTCTTTAGCTGCCGGACCGTATGACGTCAGGGCCGAAAGCAAAGCAGTGTACGCGTAGTTACTAGCAGCAGGTGTTGTTGCGCAATCGCCCAGCTCCAAATCGACTCGCTCAAATTGACTGTGTTGGAAATTATTTACGGGTCCAACCTCGTCAGTGGCTGTTAAAGCGGTTCCATCTTCATTTACAATTTTAGTTCTGGTGTACAGCATTGTTAAGGCTGTATCCACGTATTCGCTACCGCTAGGCGTTACTTCAAATTCAATAGGTTGGTCGCCTTTCAAGGAGGTCAAAGGTTGATACGGAACCCATTTAGAATTTTCGATGGCTGTTTGAAGGGGAGCGTGAGCGAAAATATCGAAACTCGTGCTGCAAGCTTAAGTAATTTTTTTAGGAAGAGAAAATATCACGAACCGTTTTGAATGAAAGTTTACGTTTATCTGATTTAAATTTGTTTGTGTTGTTTTGTTTTATAGATTTCTTTCTCTTTGGTGTTTTTTTCTTTTTAGCTAGTCTTTTTTTTTGTTTGGGACCCCCTCTACCGTATTGTTGTTGTATGTCATCCAAAGTTTCGGTAAACCTTCTTTTAGCGGAAGTTTTCAGATCCTTTCCAGAGGCGACGTCGCTTATAATATCTGAAGATGTGCCCAGAAGCCGTTTACCAAGGAACTTTGCCCCTTTAATTAAGAAAGGTGATACGTATATTCCGAATGATTTCAAGAACGAGCCAATTCCGTGTCCGTTTTGGCCATGACCGTGTTGTCCTTGTTTTCCGACGTAGCAGATAAGAAGTTAACCGTGCAAATGACGGTCCTACCTCCAGTTTCATCACTCTATGAACACGTATATCTGCAAACGGTACTTGTACACATAGAGCATCAAAACAATCAAGTCTTGGCAAGATGTCTTCTTGATAACGGAGCCCAGCAATCCTTCATACGAGAAGAACTATCAAGAACGTTGAATTTACCGGTCATCGCCGAAGACACCGTTTTAGTAAATTCATTCGGATCAAGCGAGGGCGTTATACGCAAGCAAAGACGAGTCCAAATAATGCTAAGAAGTATTCTGCATCCTGACAACTGTGTTCAGTTAAAGGTACTGGAAGTTCCGACTATCTGTGGAGCGCTCGTGAGCATTCCGGGAGAGAATATTCGACACCAATTGAATGAACGGGGCATTAACATTACGGATCGATCAGAAGTTAATGGCGTTGTGGCTCCAACCGAGCTAGGAGTACTAATTGGTGCTGATCATTATTGGTCACTGGTACCTGGAAATACCGTAAGGCTAGGAGGATCATTAGCAGCAGTCGAGAGTCTGTTCGGCTGGTCTATTCAAGGGCCGGTACCAGTATCTATCAACGTAGCAGTTCGATCATCATCTATCATGTTATCAGTCGCCGAGGATCAGAGACTGTCCGCGTGTTTACGTCAGCTGTGGGAGCTAGAATCTATTGGGATCCAAGAAGACCAGCCACTATCTGTGTCTGATAGCGAAATGATTTCCAAGCACAGATCCACAATACAAGTCAAGGCAGGGCGATACCAAGTCCAGCTACCCTGGAAAGCAAGCCACCCTACGCTCAAGGATAACTTACCAATCGCCAAGCAAAGAATGAGCGGTTTAATCAAGCGTTTCCAACAAGATAGCAGCCTCTTCGACAGATACAAAGCCGTCATATCGGAGTACTTAGACACGGGAATCGTCGAAAAAGTTCCAACGAACGATATAACTACCCAAGATGGACAAGCCTTCTACATACCACACTTCGCAGTTTTGCGGGAGCAAAAGAAAACTACCATAATACGAGTGGTTCACGATGCTTCTGCCAGTCAAAGGGGTGCACCATTACTCAATGATTGTCTGATGTCCGGTCCAAATCTTAATCCAGATCTCTAACTGGTCTTACTTCAGTTCAGAATGAATCGTATAGCTCTGATGGCGGACGTACAGAAGGCATTCCTCCAGATTTCACTAGAGCCAGAAGACCGAAATTTCGTTCGATTCCTATGAATTAAGAAGTTACCACGAGCCGATGAGAAGCCAGAGTTTGTCCATCTTCGTACGACCAGAGTACTGTTCGGCGTAACCTCGAGCCCCTTCCTATTGACCGCAACACTAAAGTATCATTTCGAGAAGTATCAAGACAGATTTCCGGAAGTTAGCGCATTACTTATGAAGCAGCTTTATGTGGACGATTTCGTCACCGGAGCGGCCGACGTATCAGATGCTTACAAGATATACCAAGACTCGACCTTAATCCTTCAGGGAGCCAACATGAACTTGAGAAAATGGGTTACGAACGCTCCGGAGCTTCAGAGAATCTGGGCAGCAGAAACCACGACACCAATGTCGCTGCAAAAAGAAGACAGCCAGAGCCAGAACATTAAGGTCTTGGATATATCATGGAACCCTAAAAACAACGTATTCGCATTCGACGTATCGGACCTACTCGATTTTCTTCTGGACAAAAAAGACACCAAGAGAGGCGTTCTCCAAGCTACTGCCAGAATATTCGACCCAATCGGTCTCATATCTCCAGTACTCATAACCGTTAAATGCCTATTCCAAAAGCTATGGATTGAAGGAGTCGAATGGGATGAGAAGCTTCCCGACGAGCTGCAAGCAGAATGGGAACTATGGTGCCAAGATCTAACCATGATTCCTCAAGTAGTCATTCCCAGGTACTACTACGCCACGGACGACGAGAATCCAATTTGCCGAGAGATACATATGTTTTGCGACGCTAGCAAAAACGCATACGGTGCTGTGATATACTTACGCACCGGGGCATGAAAATCCAGCGGACTTACCTTCTCGAGGATGTAAGGTCAAGGATATAATTCACAATGAATCTTGGTGGAAGGGTCCATCTTGGCTATCCCAGCAAGAAGAAAGTTGGCCAAAAAGCAATTCCAGTCAATTGCAGAATCCTGTGAAGTCCTGAAAGAAAGACGCTCAACCGCAATACTTACCTGCATTGCAAAGAACCGAGAGCCATTACTTGACATACAGAAGTATAAAACAGCAAGCCGAGCCTTTAGAATCACTGCCTGGATCCTGCGATTTGTCCACAACACTAGAAAATCAATAAAGATGCAAGGATCATTGGGAGCTGACGAGATTAATGAAGCGAAACGATTCTGGATAAAGAGCACTCAAGCAGAGGCCTTTTCACAGGAATATCAGTCCTTGAAAGAAAACATCCAGTTGCCAGCTTCATCTAAGCTCCTCCAGTACAGCCCATTTCTTGACCAAGACCTTATACGACTTGGTGGACGATTACAATTTGCCAATCTGACTTATGGAGGCAAGTATCCCTACCTTCTTCCTGGGAAGCACAGATTGTCGGAACTACTCGTAATGGAATGTCACTGGCGAACTATGCACGGGCGCTTGAACAGTACCATTACACAACTTCGAGAAGACTTTCGGATTTTACAAGGACGTAGCCTGGTCAAGAAGGTTCTGGGACGCTGTTACATCTGTAAACGTTTCCAGGCAAAGCCCGGTTCCCAAGTCATAGCACCACTACCAGCAGATCGAGTGAATGAGGCACCCCCATTTTCAGTTACTGGAGTTGATTTTGCCGGACCGCTGTACTTACGAGATGCCAAAATAACTAAAGTTTAAATTGCTTTATTTCGGTAGTTTAGTGATGTAACTACCCATAGTGTTATTAGGGTAGACATCCATACTAGCGTCGCTAGGTAGAGTTAAATAGAATTCAGATTTTCTCGACATTTTCGGCTGTTACCCACGAGTTCTGCGATTTAGGTAGACCGATAAACGATACAAAATATTATAATTTCCCTTTACGTTTACGTTTCTTGAGTATAGTGTCTATCTTAAACAGTTTGGGTTCCACTGTTCGAATGAGCTGATTAGAGTAAAATAACCCGGTTATATGCTTGTCGTCCAAATCTTTCAGACGATATAACACTGGTTTTCTGAAGTTCAAAATAGAGGAAATGACAAATACTTCCGTTGAAAAATTTGGCCCATAACCTTTAGAAAATGCTGGTTTAAGTTTGCTTATTCTTACATAATATCGGACACGAAATTTGACGTCTTTTTTAGTAGGCTTATTACTCATTTCCGGTTTGTAAATGTTTTTGTATACTTCCAGAACGTTAGACGGGGAAACATTATCGGGTGCCATTTTTATTACGGAATGATAAGAGGCATTGTAGCCTATAACTATGTCTGGCAAATGATCTATATATCTATGAGAATTGAAATGAGTCAGCATTTTTAATATTCGATGTTTCAAAGTTTTAATTAATCTTTCTACAAAAGGACAATGGAATTTTTCTGACGTCATAGAGCCGTATTTGATTTTATTTTTCTTTAGAAGTTTTTGCGTACTTGAATTAATAAATTCTTTACCTAAATCGGACCAGATGGCTTTAGGTTTGCTTTGTTCGATGATTATTTCGAGGGCTTTCGCAGCTTCGGCCGCGTGTTTTCTTTTCATGGGCACTACAAATGCTTTTCGGGAAAAGCAGTCAATTCCTACCATTAGGTATCTGTAGTCATCGTTGTATTTGGCGATTGACCCTAAATCAGCAAGATCTAGTTCGATTCTATCCGAGATATTAAAGAGGGGGATTTTACGTCTTTTGAACTTGTTTATAGCAGTTTTATGTAATGTGTATACGTCCGTAGATTCTAGAAAAGATTTAACTTCGTTTCTCGAAATGTCAAAGGGTTTAATCCAGTGAAGGCGGCTTTGTGTTTACTATTGAGATAACTGTCCTTTAAGGTTTCTTCTATTTGGAGCTGCGATAGACCTCCAATAACGTCTTATTATAAGGTTGTTTCTTCAAAATGAAAGGGCTCGTTTTATTGTCCAAAGTTAATCTTTTCTTCGCTTTTAAATAAGTTGGTGGTCGAAGTTTATTCTTCTGAGGTACAGAGCTGGGTGACGTCTTTATAGACACAGGTGCTACTGATGGCGGTACGATAAAGATTTGGACAAAGGGTTGGAAATCCGTCCATCCCGTAGGTGGAATTTCGATGAGCGACGGGAGCACGCCTTTATTATTGAACAATGTAGGATGTATAGTAAAATATACTATATTGCACTATATCGAATCAGGGATATTAAAGTTATTCACAAAAAGAGCCCCAGTGTCGTCCCAACGCACACTATGGGCGTTATCTGCCAAAAGATAAAAAATTTCTCGCAGCTCCCCTATATTTCAAGGGAAACATATTAATCCATATGTCGTGTTTATTCGATAGACGGGGTTTCAAAATGTTCTGGTAGCGTTTTATGGCTTCTTCGTAAAAACTCATTTGGTTCTTTCGTCTAGAGAAGGATTAGAGATAATTAGGTTCATCTCTTTATCCAACTCTGATAACACTGAATCTGAAAATTTCTTGGCAACCCCCTAAGAGCGCGGTTTTAAGCTATTGTACTATTATTGCGGGCAATCAACGATCATTATTTGATAGACACCAATTAGTTGGGCATAAGTTAAGGATAAGGTGACGACAAAAGGAACAAACCTATAATCAAATCTATAATCGAGTGTTGAAAGATTATTTTATACTAGTCCTTTTAAGTACATTTATGGCATCAAGTAATTCTTTACTCGTTCCATGGCAAGGCGTCATTATGAGCGCTTGAGCCGCTCTTGCTATTAACCACCGACTCCCGCTTACTAAACTGTTGCTGGGGTTTAAAAAGAATTGCCGAATAATTAGGCAAAATCATGAAGCTTGACGCGACATTGAAATTAAATTAATTTCCATAATCATTATTAAACGTCGCCTTAAACCCAGAAAATCTGTTCAATATTTCTGAAAGTTTCATAAAACCGAGTTTGGGTAGAATTGGACATTCATGGGAGTTACTTTTCTACGGGAATATTTCCCCTTTCTAAGCTTGAGTTCTATTCGAAGCTGGTTCGTATTACATACCATGATGATGATTTTTCAACAAAGTTAGTTAAACACTTCAGCTAATTATTCTCGTAATGGATTTATATGAGCTCGGTTTGACTAAATGCTTTCAAGCTTTCATTAACATTTAACGTTTGAACTTTTAAGAAGAAAAATCGATTTAAGAAACCAAAACTTCGTTCACTCGTGCAAAATGAAGTCTATTTTTAATTCCCAATTTAGCTCGTAATATCTTTGGCGTATTCCTATAATCGATTCATTTTAACAATAAACGATGACGTTTTGTTTTTGAAAAAGCAATTTTTATTTGCATCTGCCATTAATAATAAATTCAAATTCTACATTTGCCATTTTCAATTTTTGACCGCTAAAATAGGTTTATGTAGAAGTTAATAGCGTAAATATAGTGAAAATTTGCAAATAAGAAACAAGTTTTGCTTTGGAATTGTTAATTGGTGGTGTCACTGACATCCAATATTTGCGTGCAGTTTGACAGTATTTTAATTTTATTCGGGTTGGGGGGGTTTGGTTTGGTTTGGTTTGGTTTGGTTTGGCTAGGTTAGATTGGATTAGGTTCGGTTAGTAATATTTTATAATTAACTTAAAATATTACGCCTTTTACGAAATATTGTTTGTTTATCTTCATTGATTTCCATATATAATATGCCTTTTCCAAAATATTCTTGTTTATTATAATTGACTTTCCAAAATAATATGCCTTTTCCAAAATATTGTTTATATTCGTTGAATTTCCAAAATATGTCTTTTCTAAAATATTGTTGTTTATCTTCATTGACTTCCCAAAATAATATGCCTTTTCCTAAAAATTACATTTTATATTTTTTGAGATATAACATTACTCCTTTTTGCATAATATTGTTCTTTATTTTTATATACTTAATATAATAGAGATTTCCCTCCCTATAAATCACAGTTTGGGGGGAATTTCTCCTTGACATCCATTCGGGGGGATTTTGTCGCCTACGTAAGGGGATTATGTTCATTTCTTCTCTGATGGGGGATCATGTCCTACATTCGAATTATTGTAATGTATCACTTGCTTACTTGAAATTGAGAAATATTCAATTTGCTTGCTTAAAAAAAAAAGAAATATTCTGAGAGAATGGTAGCTCCGAGGGGTCCGTCACTCGTTAAAAATTTGTACGAGATTTGAAATCTAAGCAAATTTCTTTGATTTGTGATTTGTTACGGATTGGAAGATTTGTTAAGGATTTAAAAATTTGTTAAAGATTTGAAGATTTGTTAAGGATTTGAAGATATCCTACATTCTATTATTTGGTATTCTAGAATTTTGAAAATTATTATTCGATTCGTTAGTGCGTTGCAATGTCACTATCAGTCTTGGAAATAAGGATTTTTTAAAACTAGTCCTCGGGACCAGTGACCCCCAGCGTCTACAATATTAAACTGGTTTTTGGGACCACTGACCCTATCCCTAATAAATGTTTTACTAATCCTTTTAAAAAATTAAGAGTATTTCGTTGATGCCCAGCCCATTCGATCACGCTTTGGCTTCACGGGCTATAGAAGCAAATTGGCCTCAAAACGCGAAATTCACAAAATTATGTAAAAATCTGAGCTAACTCTTAACATTGCCGTCAACGGTAGGAACACCGTTTTTTGGTCCTAATTTTGAAAATACTGGTTGAAATCTCTTGAAATTTTAATGAGATTGGCAAAATGGTGTTTGGTATTTTTGTGCGAAGTTTTTCTCTTTCAAAGCTTTTTGTACGAACATTAAAGCGAAAATTTACCATACTTTTATGGCCTAAGGCCCGTTCACAAAGGCGCTTTTAGCTCAAGCTGATTGCTGAGAGAGTAGGCGGTGTTCGCTCTTCGCGTCTTCCATTACTTTTCTCAAAAGAGCTTTGGTGGGTTTTATACGGGCGTACGCTGGTAACAGAGGCTGATTGTCGTAGTCAGCCTCGATCTATCGCTGCTAGATATATAGCTTATCAGCGCTATTTCTTGTCGCTCAGAAGCATATTTTTCGTGCTTTTGAGGTTAACATGTCTCTAAATTAAAATAAAAAGCCGAAAAGGCTTTAAAAGCTGAACAGAGAGAGAAAGAAATTGAAAATTTTGGTTTAGTTTTAATTCCTTTTTCACTATAAAAGCAAAACTTTAGCTCGATTTCCATCTTAACACAATTCCCATTCAAATCTTATATTTTTTACCATGTCCTATAATATCCTCTAATTACATGAAAGGTACTAAATATCGGATATTTTTGACTTTGTTGAAGTTTTCCTATGGTTTATCATCAAATTTTTGAATATTTAGCTCTTTTATCGCGATCACATTTGACAATATATCGAAATTGCGGAGCTTTCTTTGTTTGCTTCAATTTTTCTTAATTATATTTTAATTACGTTCCTCCTTTCAGAGCATAATATTTTCTCTTATGAGATTTTTTGACATAATCTCCGCGAAAATAATATTATAAATATGCATTCTATTCCAATATTTGCCTATAAAAACATAGTTTTTCTCCTATAAAATTTTTCATGTAAGGAATTTATAAGTTTTGGCTGTGCTCCCTGTGTTCGTCCTCTATTTTCTTGACGCCAGTGATTATATTCAAGAATCAGCGCGACCAAACCAGCGTTTATGTGAACGAATTCGCGGAAGCTGAAGCTGACGGCGTAAAGTAGACGCTTATCGAGTTAATTGGAAGCGGGAACTGCATTCTGTTCAATCAGCAATCAGCTTGAGCTAAAAGCGCCTTTGCGAACGGGCCTTAAGAACTACTATCTAACACGGGTGATCCTTTGAAATATGTCGGACAGAATTCTTTTTTGAACTAGTAAGTCATTAAACAAACATCGTCGTCATTAACTGGTGTTATATCGCCAATTCTTTTGTAGAATCTATAAGTCTGTTTATAAAGTCTTGATAATTGGTCATGAAGACAGATTTTTGTTTATCATTGTTCAAACAGTGTCTACCCCATAGCGAGTTCAAAGACAATTTTGCTAATGCTCGTAAAGCAGAGTTGTTCGTTACACCTTCCAGATTAATCTCAATATCTTCTCGTTCTTTAATCAACCTTAAATATTCGGTTTTTTTCCTCATCAGTTGTAGCAAGGAGTAGTATTATTGTTATTGTTGTTGAGGAGGGTACGCGCCCTAGCACCGATGCCAAAGGCATATTGTGCATCCTCGTAATCAGGCCTTGAATAGGCCTGTAGCTGCAGCGTAGCGAAGAATTCGCTCCACCGTGAGAGAGGAGACCCTCGAGGGTTCCAGGGTGTGTGAATCAAAATATTCTAATCTAAGCGAGGCGAAGTAGTCGCACTCGCAAAGTACGTGAGCGGATGTTTCTTCCTTCTCCTGACACGACCTACAGAGAGGGTCGTCGGCAAAACCCATCAGATGGAGGTGCCTATTAAGCCGACAATGCCCGGTCAAAAGACCGGTGGCCAGCCTAATATCCCATCTGCCGAGCGAAATTAGGTCCCTAGCACGAGACCTGCAGGGACCATCGACAAACAGCTTTGTCTGTCTCTGGCCCTCCATGCTGTGCCAGAGCTAGTTTTGTATGACAGTCAACCTGTCATGCAGACACCGTTTGACGTGCCTGTAGGGGATGGGGACGGCCGGCTCCGGCCCCAAGAGCTTGGCCTCCGCACCCCTTTTCGCAAATCTATCGGCTTGCTCATTGCCATAATATCCGCTATGCCCTGGCACCCAGTACAGCAGAACCCTGTTGCAGGATGCCAGTCGCGCTAGCAGATCAAGGCAGCTGCGCACCAGTTGAGAGGTAATCTGACACTGGTTCAGCGCGTTCAGGGCGGCCTGACTGTCAGAATAAATTCTCACAGTCCGTCCGGTATACCCTTTGTTAATACAGTAATCTGCGCAATAACAGATCGCGGCAATTTCAGCCTGGAACACACTAGCGAAGGTGCCCAGGCAAGCAGAAAAGCCGACCCTTGTGGTTTGACAGTAATAGCCGGCGCCAGCGCCGGAATCAGTCTTGGAGCCATCGGTGAACCAAATGGTTTCACCCCCAGTGCCAAGAGGCAGCAGGTTAGTCCACTCTGCCCGACTGGGGAAGTGGATGCTGAATGGCTTAGTGAAATCAAAACTGGTAACGGTTTTGTCAGAGCACATCGTAAGCGACGGCTCAAGTGCGGCGTACTCCCGAAAGAGCTTCGTATGGCTGTAATCCCAAAGTCTTGGAACCCAGCAGCCACTAATGTTGAGCCTGTAGGCTCCCATGACAGCCTCCTCCTCAATGAAGAGATGAAGAGGAAGCATGTCAAGGAGCACCTCCAGGGAAGCAGTTGGGGTCGATCTCATGGCCCCCGTAACACCAATGCAGGCAAGCCTTTGAAGCTTGCGCAGGGCAGCCTGCACCATCTTAAGCCGGACCCTTGTCCACCAGACAAGTGCCCCGTAAGATAGTATGGGTCTGATGATCCCAGTATAGAGCCAGTGTACAGCCTTGGGGTTGAGGCCCCAAGTCTGGCCGACAGAGCTCCTGGTCCTCCAGAAGAGCATCTTGGCCTTCTTAATACACCGATCAAGATGCGGCTTCCATGTGAGTCTACAATCAAAAGTCACCCCCAGGTATTTCACCTCGGAGGACTTTGTCAGGACCTGGCCAAAGAAAGAGATATCATTGAACAGATCCTTAGTATTCTTCCTCGTAAAAGGAACAATGACAGTTTTATCAGGATTAACGGTGAGGTTAACCGCCTGACACCATTGCTCCACGCTAGAGAGAGCAGATCTCATAAGCGCGGTGACAGTATCCGGGAACTTCCCGGTAAAGACTATCGCTACATCGTCCGCATACCCGAAGCAGCAACAGCCCCCAGCACCCCCGAGCCTCCCCAGGAGTTCGTCCACCACCAGGCACCACAACAGGGGGGAGAGCACTCCACCCTGAGGGCAGCTCCTGCTGGTAGTCACCCCTAGAGAGTCCCCAAGGAGGGACGCCGACACCTCGCGGTCGGTAAGCATGGACTTGATCCAGCGGCCAAGAGTGGCGCTGATGCCAAATCTCTCAACAGCTTCAGTAATAACCGAGCTAGAGACCTTGTCAAAGGCCCCCTCGATATCGAGGAAGACAGCCAGTGAAATTTCCTGAAACTCGAATGCCCTATCCAGGCAATTCGTAAGGCCGTGAAGGGCCGTCTCAGTGGATTTGCCTTTTTGGTAGGCAAATTGTGAAGAAGAGAGAGGAGTTACCGAAAGTACCTCGTCTCTGATGTACCTGTCCACCAACTTCTCCAGAATTTTGAGGAAGAAGGAGGTCAGGCATATGGGTCTAAATGCTTTCGCCTCGAGATAGGAAGCCTTCCCGGGCTTGGGAATAAAGATGACCCTAGAGCGTTTCCAGTCACGAGGTATGTGACCGAGAGCAATGCAAAGTCTGTAGATCTTGCATAGCGGAGAGGCGATGTGGTCTAAGCCCTCCTGCAAAAGCAGAGGGAAGACCCCATCGGGTCCCGGAGACTTGTAGGGCTCAAAACAGTTGACAGCCCACCGAAGCTTGGGAATCGTGACAACCTGTCTGGCTACAAGCCAGTCTTCCCTCTTAGCCCTGTGCAGGACAGGGTAGAGAGAGTCAGGGTTTGTTGGATTGATAAAAGTAGAATCAGGAAAATGGACCTCCAGCATGTGCTTGAGAGTCTCAGCCCCAGATTTAGTGTACACACCCTCCCGTAGCTTAAAAGCATTAAGTCGATGTGTGCTGTCGTGCGCTAGAATCTTCATGACCCTAGCCGTGGCAGGGACATTGGAGATTTGCTCACAGAAGGTCCGCCAGGAGTCCTTCTTAGCAGCTCTAATGGCCCTGTTGTAGGTGTTGAGGGACTGCCTGTATCCAGCCCAGTCACCCGTGCGCTTGGCTTTGTTAAAGAGCCTGCGCGTGTATTTACGAAGCCGGCTGAGATCCGCGTTCCACCAAGGGACAAGCCTCGAGCGGTTGACGGTCTTAAGTGGGTAGTTCCGGTGGAACGACTCCATGATGGAGCACTGTAAATCACCAGCAGCCCGATCAAGATCCTTAGGTGAAGTAAGTTTAAGAGTGTGACCCCCCTCCGTAGCGTAGGATTAGGTCTTCCCTATAGCCGGCCCAATTAGTCCGTTTTGGGTTGCGTATCTCCGTCCCCGCCGGGACAGAAGTAATCGCGACAGTAAAGCAGATGTGCCTATGATCCGACAGAGACGGTTCATTAGACACATGCCAGTTAGACACGGAAGACACGAGGTTTTCCGTGGCTAGCGTGAGGTCAATGACCTCCCTTCTATTAGAAGTAACAAAAGTAGGTTCATTGTTTTGATTAAGAATATAGAGTTTACAACCAACTAAATATTCTAGTAAATCATCACCCCTCTTGTTGCAGTCAGAGCTGCCCCACGTGATGTGATGAGCATTGGCATCGCAGCCAATGATGCGTGGGCAAAGTATGCGGAGGCAGCCGTGATAGTCAACTTGGCATGCCCAGTGGCCAGGACTAGATTCACGGCCGTCGTGTCCTGGGATGTGTACAGCGGTAGAGAGATACAACAAAGATCCCTCCGAACCAAAATACACGCCCTAGGTCTAGCAGCAGTTTGGTCATAAAATAGTGACCCCGCCGCGTCAAGACCGAGGATTTTGCCATGGCAAATCCACGGTTCTTGTATGAGGGCCAGATCAAGACCCTCTATAGCAAACCTCCTGCAGAGTACCGCAGAGGCCGCCTTACTATGGTGCTAATTGATTTGAATTGCACGTAGCGTCCCCATGGTCCTTAAGAGAGGGGTTCAGAAGGGACCTAGCTACACCTCATCGGTCCCGAGAGGGCTAATGGCACCTCCCCCCCCGACAGGCGAGCTCCCAGTCCCAAGATCCTCCCCCTCACCAGGACCACTAGAACGCTCATCGGCTGAACCCCGAAGGGTCCCATCCGATTCTTCCAGTAGGGTGGACTCTTCCATGGAAGAACAGACTTCCGAATGAGCCACCCCCCCTCCCCCTCTGTGCCTAGAGCGACACCAGAGAGCTCCTCCGCGAGATCCCCCATCTCGCTAGTCCCACCCCCCGCCGCAGACTCGGCTACAGTGGTATTAGTGGTTTCCGTGTTCTGAAGGAGTTTGAAGGAACCCTTGTCCACTCCAGTATAGCCCACGAAACCAGCATTCTTAATGGCTTCCAATGAGGAGCCATCAATGAGCAGTACCCAGTACCGTACGGCCCTGTCCACGTACGTCCGGATACATTTCCAGCGTTCAGTGGCAAAACCTGCATTAAGGGCCTTTAGGCGCCGAAACAGCACCGCCGGCTCCTTGGTGATCTGGTCCTTGGTGCGGAACATTACCTTAAACGGCTTAGGGAGTTCGCTAGCTCTCATTACTGAGAGCACCGCATCCCCCACCCTCGAGTAGGCTAAGTTGTCCTTCAACCATTGCCCAGTGAACGAATCCTCACAGGGGTATACTAGGGCCCCGGTCGTCAGGCTAAAGTTCGCAAGGCGCGGTAGAGGGCTCCCCGAAGGTATCCCATCCAGCGCCCTTAGAATCGCCTTCTGAATTGGGCCCACGTCTTCCTCCGTGATGACCGCCGTCGGATAGCCTTTTTTGACAATGGCCATCTTTTCTGAGCTGGCGGCGTCACTATAGAACTTAGCCTTTTTCGACGCCGCCTGCGAGGTACTTGGTGAATCGAATCCTCCGCTCTGGGCCTCTTCATTGGGTTGTCACGAGCCGCCGCACCCCCAGCGGGGGTGGAGACCGTTTCAGACCCCGATTTGACCTTTTGCCGAGCAATCCGTCGTTTGAGACGACGACGCACGGTACGTTTCGAGGGCTTGCCAGACACACGCACCGATAAATCGGCACGAGTATCGCTGGATACAAGCCCTTGTAAAGTGGTATCAGTGCGGGTTCTGCCTTGAGCAGACCCCTGCACCGTAGGTTTGGTAGTGTTAGAGTTGTTTTTATTAGATTTATCCATGGGAATCCCACGAGTAAGGGGGCAAGTAAAAGGTCACCACCCGGTAGTCCCCCACCCGGGTGGAAGGCTAGATACAACGGGGTGTCGCCTGGTGCCCCGAGGGGATCGTTAGCGATACCGTAGTTTTACTTCCCCAGTACCATGCAGCCCTCGGCACGATGCCTCAACACCTTGGCTTGGGAAGGGCGCGTATCCGCTTAGCCCACACAACGTAGTGGTTAACCAGCTCTCACCACCGAGGAGGTGTGATACTCCGCATCGATGAGGACCCAAGCTAGGGTGTGTGAAGTTAAAAACGCGAGCGGGAAGCCAAAGCAAGGGGGGGGAAAGATACACCACATCTAGCTTGCGTCCCCAACTTCGAGAGTAGTATATCGGGGCCACACCACACCCCATCCCCTAAGGAGGCCTAACTTAGCCATTTCCCCAAGCTACTATGTGAGACAAATACGATTGGCTCACTGCGCGACACTCTTAAGCCAATAGTGTTAAGAGAATTTTTGACGATATAAGCAGATGACAAAACAAATCCGTTTTTGAAACTACGGTCACCTGGTGTAGAGCCTAGTTCTCGTGAAGAAGAGAGCATTGGAAATTAATAAGGTATTGTGGCGACAGTCATTATGGCAACCAGGGTATAAACAGTGTCTTGTAGCAACCATACTTGCTAAAAATTATACCTAATTTTGTTATTTTAACACTTGTGCCAAGGCCCGAGTGCGTGGCCGTCAATAAATTATAATTCACTTACCAAGGCTTAAGTGAAGAACTCTGTGAAGGTTAACATAAAATTAAGTAAAATTTAATTACGAACGAAATCCAATTTAATTATGATTAAAATGTTAACAATTTGGACCTTTAAAATGAAAAACAATGGGAAGAATGATGGGAACCGGGTTTGTAAAGTGATTCAGCGCCTCAAAAGAAACTTTTAGTAGAGCAGACGGATTATTTGGCGAATCAGAGACCAAGTTTGGCTTTGACCAATAACAATTGTCTCGGGAAGTAGCTAGGCGCTTTCAAAGGTTAAGTTAGGTCTCCTTAGGGGATGGGGTGTGCTGTGGATCCGATATACTACTCCTTGGTTGTAGCAGAAGTTAATGACTTCTTATCCTGGGAAGTATTGGACTCTAACCATATCCGGAACCATCTCTGTTAGCCAACTTCTTATTAGGTCCGATCACCGCCCACCTACGGCGCTTCTCTCATTTTGAGCTGGCAGGCTGATTTGCGCGCCAGCAGCGGGAGAGTAACGAAACTTTAAGGCGTGTCAAGTGGTTTGAGGTAACGAATCAGAAACGGTGACAAGAACAGCGGTTAATAGAGTTTGCTAGAAATTCCGGTCAAACTAGTGTGGGGTCCTAGGCCCACGGATTGTAAAGGATTTTCATAGAGTTCTAGACAGAGGGCTTTTCAACGATTGACGCTTAAGAAGTTTTGAATACGCCCCACAGTTTGAGTGCCACAGCCTCTCGGCGTGGGATTTTTTTCAGTATATTAGATAGTTTTCCTAGTGGGGAGGAAACTTTCCACCCTCTTTTACGATTGCCATAGGCAACTTTGACTAGCAGGGATGGATACTATATAAAGCCTTAGTGTCCAATACTTCCCAGGATAAGAAGTCATTAACTTCTGGTTGTAGTCTTGTTTAATTTGATTCCTATTAAAGTTGGGTATGGAATTGTAAATAGTTATTTGAAATGAATCTAGATCTTTTTTTGGCAGAAGTTTGACTACGAACATGAAAAAATGGTTGTTACGAGTCATGATAATGAAGGTTATTTTTGATTCATGAATTTTTTGGTATACTTTCTGCAACCACTTAGAACTAAATTTCAGTTCTAAACACTTGAGAACGTGAGTGTAGAAATGTGTATCCAGAAAGGAAATCAGAGGGCAATGGCTTTCCAACATTTTAAAATAAGCACTAGGCTATTCATCGTCGAACCACTTCGTACTATTTAGAATATTGATTTCCCGTAAAACCAACTTAAATCCTTCTGAATTTTTTGGAAATGCTTGCTCATTTGATGATTCATTTTTTTGAGGATAACAATAATCGCTCTTTAGGGACTAAAGCTCTGATTTATTTATTATTTTTCCGTTAACTCAAGAAGTAACAATGCGTGGACCGTTTATCGACTTTATTATATTTTCATCATTTTTTCACAAAATCCAACTTCCTTCTGTTCGGTTTATTCTAAATGTCTGAATACAAAGACCTTTTTATTGATGGTGTGTAATTACCTTCGCACACTGTTTTTTACTTGCTAGAGGTCTGGTCATTTTTTCTTATCCCTGTTTATTTTTGTACCTTTTGATTAGTGATGTACGAGGACGTTCTTGGTATGCTCCTCTACATCTTTCCGAAACTTCTTTCTTCTCCCTAGGTCTTGTTTTCTTAAACATTTCAGTAATTTCCTTGATTTGTCAAAATTTTTTACGTCTATTTTATTGGAAAGACATATGTGAGAACTAATAGCTGCGCTCTTGCATAGTTGTTTGTGGTACGTTTCTAATTTTAACAAAGCAAGGTCAACAACGAGTAGGAAGGCACTGTTCTTTCAATACTTTATGGTATCCTTCTACATGACCTTGAATATAAATCGGATTCTCATATAAATCCGAATCTCAATGTAATTAACCAAACTTTTCATAAAATGATCTATTGGTCTATAGCTTGAGAGGGTACTTTCAGACCTCTTTTTGAAAATGCCTAGATACATCCCCGAAAGCAATCTACTCCATAAAGGAGAAGTAGGGAAATAATTCTTGGCATATATGCTTTAAGATCGGATCCATAGTAAGGGTTAATATCCCGTAATCTCTTCATTTCGATCATAGTGACCTCAACACGCGCTTGCCCGATAAAAGAATCTGACAAGCTTTTAAAATACTTAAGATAGTAAATATTTTTCTTCGCTTTTAGGCAGTTGAGAGCACTGGTGTTCTTCTATTTAATCGTTTTCAGTTTGTTGTTTTGAGGCGTTATCCTGATTCTCGTTATTATCTTCCCGGTTTTCCCCCAAGGAATCAGCGCAGTTGGACGTATTTCTTACAAACTTAACGGTGTAATCATTTCTGTACCTCGACAGAAGTAAATCTGCAGCGCAAAAAATTAGTTCTTTTATGTCGCTTAAAAACCAGTTGTTTATGACGACGCTTAACACGAACAGGCCAAATCTACGTTCAGAACTGCAACATTTCCTCTAAGTCTGCTTTAATCATTCATCACATGACACAGAACACACTGCATAATTGCTATACTTAAATCTTTTCCATCAGCTTTCCCTCCAAAACATTTCCTACAAGAATCCAGATACTCCGGTAATTCTATGTAGTTGGATTCTTTTCGAGCAGCGCAATTAAAACTAAGCTTCTGTCGCTTAATAATGTCTTTGTGACCAAGTATACTTTTCTGAGCTTTGAGGAATTGATTGAGCACGGCTTCAACAATCAGTAACAAGCTCGAGCAGAGGCAAGGAAACTTCACTATCAACTCCTTTTCTTGAAACCTTAGCATCTCCCTTTACTATAACATAATTCATAAGCTTATGACTTCTAACATTTTGTAAGGTAGAAGTATTGTTAAGGTAGAAGTTGCCCCAGGCAACTCGCTGGTGGTCAATACGAAAGGTAGTTTGGCCTAAGGGAAAACTCGGACGCTTGACGAGCTGACAAGCGATCCTAAAAACTTATAAGCCATGCGGGGACTTGTGTTTTTGGAAGAGCGACGAAAAAAGGCAATCAGGTTTGAGATCTAGAAGGAACTAGTAACTGTATTTTTCCGTCCAAGTAACCTCTCAATAAAAATGGATTCAAAGTTTTAAGATTATTTATAAAATTCGTTGATTGTGACACTAAACACCACAAACCCCCAATCCGAGTCACATTAACTGGTGGAGGTGCGGGGCAGATCTTAAAACAATAGAAACCAAGTGAGCCAGTGAGAAAGCTGCTGCTGTGGAAGAGAAGACTCCCCTGTAACAAAATCGACGTTGGACCGACGTAGTCGGTTCGAGGTCCAACCAACACTGACGTAAAAACATCGGTAAACTTTCATTTCGACCGTCGAAATGTCCTATCCGTTTAAGCGTCGGCCCGACTTCCGGCCATAGAAATTTTGCCAGCACTTTAACCGACTCTAAAAAGTAAGCGTGTCCAGCTCTTACCTTATCAAACAAGAAGTCGGCTTTGTTATCTGGTTATGGTTGGATTATTAATCTAATTGCGGACGGCTTTATCGACTGTTATTTGTCGGATTTATGGCTTGTTTGTGGTTGGCTTTATGGCTTGTTTGTGGTTGGCTTTTTGGCTTGTTTTTGGTCGACTTTACGACTTGATTATAGTAGGCTTTACGACTTGTTTATGGTCGGCTTTATGGCTTGTTTATGGTTGGCTTTATAGCTTGTTTATGGTTGGCTTTATGGCTTGTTTATGGTTGGCTTTATGGATTGTTTATGGTTGGCTTTATGGTCGGCTTTTGGCTTGTTTATGGTCGGATTTAAAGCTTATTTATGGTCGGCTTTAAAGGTTGTAGTTACTGTCTTCTAAACACCACTTTCATCTGGTCTTTTGTCCATCCCACATGGACACCAGTGTGTACTTACTGGCTTCTACTCCTTCATCATCGTTAGGTTTAAGATGTACGCAGCGATCGGCTAGGGTTACAAGAAACTTCCAGCCTCTCAATGGTGCAGTTTCCACCAAAGGTTCACGCAATTGTGATGTTCTTATCCATTACTAAGATTCGAAACATTATGTACCGATTTGAGTAAGACAACAATAGGCGTATGCTTCATTTCAAACGTCAATATTGGTCTAGTCTCTCAAGAATGTTCAATAGTTATTTTTTAAACGATGTAACGCGCAATAAGGTCAATAATTATCGAAGAAAATATATAATATTAATTATATTTATTTTAATGTTTAAGATAATCTTAAACCGTTGATACACTAGTGCACTTTGATAAAAACGCATTTTAGTTGGTAAGGAGTCGAGCAGCCAACATAATCCTTCATTACATTAACCGACTTAAAATGTTGGATAAGAACCGGATTTCCGTTGTAAGGGCCAACTAGACCATAAACCGACGAATCTACCTCGAACCGACTCAAACGCGGAAGCTTCATTATAACGAAATTTGAAATGTTTAGTATTGATCGGTAGGTAGTCGGATATGCCGACCTCTCGACCCTTGTTGTTAATTTGATAAAAACCCATGTTAGTTGGTAAGGAGTTGAGCAGCCAACCTAATCCTTCCTTACACCAACCGACTTAAAATGTAACTATCAGCCAACTCTATTTGTTTGTTCTCACGTCCGACTTCAAAACGGAGCTAGTAACAGAAGTTGGATAAGAGTCGGACTTCAGTTGTAAGTGCCGACTAGACCATAAACCGACGAATCTACCTCGAACCGACTCAAACGCGGAAGAACCTTCATTATAACTATTCTTTTGTATGATCGGTAGGTAGTCGGATATGCCGACCTCTCGTCCCTAGTTGTTATTTTGATAGAAACCCATGTTAGTTGGTAAGGAGTTGAGCAGCCGACCTAATCCTTTCTTACACCAACCGACATAAAATGTAACTATCAGCCAACTCTATTTGTTTGTTCTCACGGCTGACTTCAAAGCAGAGCTGGTATCTGAAGTTGGATAAGAGGCGGACTTTAGTCGTAAGTGCTGACTAGGCCATAAAGCGAAGAATCTACCTCGAACCAACTCAAACGCGGAAGAAGCTTCATTACAAAGAAATCTGAAATGTTCAGTGTGATCGGTAGGCCGTCGGATATGTCGACCTCTAGACCCATATTGTTATCTTTTATTTGATAGAAACGCGTGTTAGTTGGTAAGGAGTCGAGCAGCCGACCTAATCCTTCATTACATTAACCGACTTAAAATACAACTATCAGCCAACTCTATTTTATTTTTCTCACGGCCGACTGCAAAGCGGAGTTGGCAACTGAATTTGGATAAGAGTCGGATTTTAGTCGTAACTACCGACTAGACCATAAACCGACGAATCTATCTCAAACCGACTCGAACGCGGAACACTCGTGTTACTGGGGTCACTTAAAAGGTGGATATCCGGCACCGGGCGAAAAGTGGCTGCGAGAAGAGGACTCGTTAGTTGCTGTAGAGAGAAGATCCACTACACCAAGTGGACAGCCAGCATTGAACGAAAGATTTGGAGGAAAATTCAGAAATCTAAATAGACGACCGAATCAGAAATATCTTGGAAAACGGAACGGATCAAAGTGTAAAGAAAAGAAAACGAAAAGTGATTGTTCCTGCACGACACTGTCGTGGATGCAGTAGAAGTGACAGTTCCTACAAAGTGCTAAAACAAAAACTTCAAGGAAACTGTGAACTAATGATAGAGACTATATTGGGTAACGTACAAGTGAATTACAACTTTATATTGTGGTAAATGGTAGACCCTAAAAGTGGGCTACCATAAATAAATTTTGGTGGAACCAGGGTATGTTCTTTGCTAAAATAGTACAGGAAAAATAGGTTTTAACCCTGAACAAATTGAAACAAAGCTGAAAATTTCAGATCTTATAGATTTTTGGGCGCTCTTTAACGTGGTGTGGTCTCCCACACTCTCCCATTGGAGGAATTTCCGCCATATTGGAAAATGGCGGACAAAATCAAGAAAACGTTTAATAACTACGGTTCTACTTAACCGATAAACACGTAATTAGGCTTCAATTGTAGATCGCATTCAAACACATAATTCACCTCTTAAGATATTTTGTCCTACAACTAACCGGAAGTTCCCAATCTGACCTTGAAGATTAGCCTCATATAAAAAATGGGGATTTATAGCATTTATGGTTTCTATTTTCAGAATACGTTTCAAAAATTAAACATATAGTTCCTATTACTGACAAATTTTGTTTTTTTATCTGACAAGAGCTATAATTTATAGTACGGGAGAGGGTAAAACAGCCTTTTTACCATCATAAAACTTAATGTTTTAATATATACCATTGTTCGCCCACACTTGTCAATACGGCTAAAGTTGAGTTAAAGCGTGTGAAACAAAGTTGACATAACCAAGTGTATACTTTAAATGAAGATTATGAAATTGAGCTTTTGAATTAGCTTCTCTTCCACCAACAAGTGCGGCAGCAAAGCAACATTCAAATAGAGTTTATCACCAAGTTCAAACGTGGCTTGGAAGCAGCCTAAATGCTAGAGAATGGGGTTGGGGACAGGTAGGATCTGAACTCAAACCAATCGTTACCACTCTACAACCTGCTCCAGCTGAGCTTCTGCATATGATCCCTCGTAAATGCAAGGAAGTCTGTGATTTGAAATGTGAATGCGGTAAAACTGATCCAGTCTGTTCTTCAATTTGTAGACAATGCAAGGGAGTATCTTGTACAAATGAACATAGAGATTTTGAGGCTCAACCTCAAGTAGAGGACTATGATTAAACTTAAGCTTAACCAATATTGATAAATATACTAATATACAAGTTGGTAATCCAAAATAAACCTCTCCGATACGAGACGCAATTAATAATATCAGAAGTATATAATACTTCTCTTCGAGAGAAGTGTACCACAAAGCTGGGTAAGTGTAACATCACTCTTCCCAACATCGGAACATTTAGAGCAAGGTTACTAAAACGAATCACATACGCGATAAATAGTTCCCTCATCATTACTCTATTAGCGTTTAATTATTTGGCAAGACGCACTTGTGCATTTTTGTCCCACGTCAAGACGAGGTTTGTGGGGTGATTGCTGGGGATTTAGTGCCAAACAATTATAGAATTCACCTTACGATGCGATGCCCATTTGTAGTTTGATCAGTAGGAAAGCAAACTAAAGGGTGAGCCTGGGAAGAATGACGTTACATAACTAAAGCATTAAGAGCAGAGGACACAGTGTCATCCTTCTTCTATTATCCCCTTCTGATAATATTAAGAAAATAATTAAGAAAATATAATTGATATTAATTACTTTAGTCGTCAGTAGTTTAACGTAATTCTACTGAAGTCGTTTTAAGAAACTTAATTCCTAAAATAATTTTAAACATAGCTATTGTTGACGTTTGAATTCTAGCGTATGCCTCTTTAACATTGGAAATTTAGGGTATATAAGGCGATTGATTCACAATAAATGATAAGAAATCCGCAATTGCATGAACCTTTGGTTGAAGCCCTGCAATTGGGAGGCTGGAGGTTTCTCGTAACCCTAGCCGATCGCCACGCACTTCTTGATCCTAACGTTGGGAGTAGAAGCAAAACGTTTGCTCCGATTTGCCAACTGCGGACACAGACAGACAGACACCCCCCCCCGCACACACGTCCAGTATAATACCTTTCCGTGACGTCATCGTCACTTAAAGAGGTAAAAATATAGTGGGAATAATATATTTTAGGTTTAAAACCCTCTTTGCCTTTATTTCGCTTGAAACCGTTTCGAAATACTCAAATATTAGATTTGCCTTACCTTTCCGGCTGGATTGTGAACTTCCGGTTAGTTGTAGGACAACATATCTTAGGATGAATTATGTGTTTGAAAGTAATCTACAATTGAAGCCTAATAACTTGTTAATCGGGTTAGTAGAACCAGAGTTATTAAACTTTCCTCGATTTTGGAAATGTATTCTGAATATAGAAACCATAAAATGCTTTAAATTCCCATTTTAATATGAGGCTAATCTTCAGAGTCAGATTGTGAACTTCCGGTTAGTTGTAGGACAAAATATCTTAAGAGGTGAATTTTGTGTTTGAAGGTGATCTACAATTGAAGCCTAATTACGTGTTAATCGGTTAAGTAGAACCGGAGTTATTAAACTTTTTCTCGATTTTGTCCGCCATTTTCCAATATGGCGGAAATTCCTCCAGTGGGAGAGTGTGGGAGACCACACCACGTTAAAGAGCGCCCAAAAATCTATAAAATCTGAAATTTTCAGCTTTGTTTCAATTTGTTCAGGGTTCCCTCTATTTTTGGGCTAAAATGACTGTACTAAAACCCGTAGTCAAACAAGAGCATTTCAACTTTTGGATCCAATGGATCAGTTACCTATCATCTTAAATCAAATGAGGGAGCAGCAAGAAGCGGACTGTTTGGCTAACAGGGAGATGATAGAAAGGTTGGCAACGGCATTAGCGCCGAGGGAGGAGATAGAAATGATTTGGTTAGCGTCAAGGAGAATCCTTTACCAAAATTTGGGGGTAAAAGGAGTGAAGACCCTTTATTATTTTTACACGAGGCTGAGAAATCCTTAGAGCTAGAAAGGCTCAAGTTGTGGAATCCCTCCCTTTGATGCTAACAGGTAATTTGGTGG
>JAEQBA010000139.1:55443-106828 GCA_019434445.1 Phalangium opilio | reverse complement strand
CATGAAAGACGCTAGTAAGAATGCCCTTGGTAAACTAAAGACGTATTTCAAACATTCCGATACTTCTGCTTTGTGGATTGCTACACTGTTAGAAAAAAAGGTGTTTCATGGGTGTTCGGAAATACCTTGAGGTGTTTATACACTCTTTTTGGAGTGTTTTTGAAATGAAATGGTGTTTTCCTCGTAAAAAGGTGCTACTTGACTCTTTTAAGGTATTTTTTAAGGAAATTGTGATTCACTGGTACGTAGACACACCTTATTGTTTTTTAAACGGAAATAGTGTTTTTAATATAAATATGTTCTAATGGTGCGAATAAACACCTTTGGGCTTTACTTTACACATTTTAAGCTGATATGGTGTCTTTTTAAGTGAAAGGTTATTGATATGAGCTTAGAGGGAAATAATCTACTAATTCTACCTGCACAGTTAAGCATCCTAAAAATAACCCAAAGATTTTAAAAATCTAAATTATTTAACATTTCTTAGTACTAGCTAATTCTAATATTTGAAGGAATTTATACTTATTTTGATTTTTCAATCATTGGAAAATAATTCTCGAAGAGTTCAATATGCTGGAATGTTTTGGAATTAGGGTAATTCATAAAATTATCACTTGAATTTCCCCTTGACACAGGTTTTTATCTCTCCGAGTGACGATGACGTCAGGGAGAGGTATTACACTGGACGTATCTGTGTGTCTAAGATGAAACAAAGCTTTATAGCTACACAACTACTAAAAGAATCGTAATGCCGAAAAATATTTAAAATATTTCCATTTAATATTCTGCAAAAAGAAAATTTTATCCTTTCTCGCTTTATATTAACTTTGATATGCGTGTTGTGTCTCGATTCAGATGCAATCTTCATTACTCGTTCTATATAAACTCTGTTTTTCTGTCATTCCAAAGAAAGAAGTTTATCTTAAATAATTAAATAAATATAAGTAATATGAATTATTTTAATTGTCAGTATTTAACGTTAATTATAGTTAGGTCGGTTTAAGATATTTAATTCCTAAAATAATTTTAAACATAGCTATCTATAAAGTTATACTTCTAGGAAACACCTATATCAGAACTTTTGTAAATTTTGGGTATATAAGGTGATTGATTCACACTAAGAGATAAGAAATGCGCAATTGCGTCAACCTTTGGTGGAAGCTCTGCCATTATTAGGCTAGACGTTTCTCATGTCTCACGTGTGGCGTATGTGGTGTACACGAAAGGCTAGTGCATTGTGTTGTTGTTAGAAACCATTAAATACCGGTTAGCATTGGGTGAAACAATTGGTTGTTAGACAGCAGATGAAGGTGTAACGGATAGTTAATGATTGACGTTAAATAAGATGGATATAGCAACGAAGTAACATTTTCCGAATTTCTGTATACTGCGAACGCGTTCCGGAAATTACGAACACGTTTGCTTCGATTTGCCAACTGCGAACGCGGTGACAGACAGACACACAGACACGCCCAGTCACTCGGAGAGAGGTAAAAGTTCTACCTCATTACGCTATCTCCACACTTGCTTTTCTAATGGTATATACCACATACACGCTAATCTGTACTTATTGTCTTCAGACAACACCATCATATAGTCTTCTGTGTATAACCATGAGTTAATAATATGTTAGCTCCCTATAAGTTACTCAGGCTCCATAGGCGTAACGTATCCAGCGATTTCTTCCCATTTCGCCCGCGCGGGAAAAATCCGAATGTTGCGCTCTCTCTAGTCGAAAAAAAAATCCCGCTCGCACGGTTCCTCGACCTCGAGTCGTCGGCTGCTTTTTCACCGAGGGAGTGTTTTAGTCGTGAATGTTTATGTTTTAACAATTTAACAATTTAACATTACATCATGGCGTTTGTGTCAGTACTGAGACAAAAAAATGCAGGAACTCAATGCAATTTGCCGATATTGTTAAAGAATGCTAAAGATAAGAGTTGTTATTGTGACTTGAAACCAGAAAAATACACAACTGAGCTAAATCCAATCCACTGATCTCGAAACTGTTTTCATAACCGAGGCTACTGAGCGAAATGTTCGGCTGCTTAAATAGCTCCGATATCATTGGCTAGCTTCCACTACACGCGCTTCCGGGGAAAAACCGGAAAGAAGAGTAAATAAGATTTTCGTTCACGTGGCGGCCGCAGAGCGTCGCATATAATTGGGAAGCCAGCGGCGCGGGAGAAAACGCAGGAGTATAAAAATTAACTGCCTGATAACGGGTGATACTAGTTTACCTAATTTTTTTTGCTACCGATTTTTTGCTAACCAGGCATAACTCTCAGAATTTCTCAGAAAATTAAACGGCGTCTGCTTATGCGTCTGCTTATTCTATATTAAGCCCTTGACAATCCTAAATGAATAAAAATTAACCTAAATGAATAAAAATTAAGCGTTAGTTGTTAATTAAAATAAAAGATGTAGTGAAAATAATAGAAAGGCGTCTTCCAACAATACATTAAATTAAATTTAAAGTAAAACTGCGAATAAATAACTGTATTTAAACAAATTAATTTATTTATAGCATATACATAACTCTTTAGTAAACAAAATTAGGATGGTATAACAAAACACTTCATGAAACTACTTTTCGCAGAGAAATGACCGGGAAACATTAGAAAATACATTTTTAATTGATACTTAATTGTTCCCAAGCGTTTTTACTCGTTTGCTCGTTAATTTAAGAGGTGGCATAATGATTTTCTACTTGCTAACCTTTTTTCTTTGAGTGCTTGAAGGGGAAGTGTACTGCTATGGGAACTAATGGGAAGGGGAGGTATCCTAATTCAAAATGAAATAGTTCATAAAATTAGTTTTTCCCTAGATTCATTACTGTTATTATATTGTTACCGAGGGTTTTTACTCCTTTGCTCGACATACACTTATGACAGTAGTAATACATTGTCATTTATCAACACTTTTTCCCAGTACAAACACCATAAAACTTTAAAAACATAATTATTAATTAGTATTTAATGGTTTCCAAGCGTTTTTACCCGTTTGCTCGCTTAATTACGAGCTGGAATATCGATTTTATTTTTGCTAACCATTTTGTGTGCTTGAAGGAAAAGCGTTCTCGTAGGGGAACTATAGGGGGAGGGTAGGTATTACAAATCAAAATTAAAACTTTGAATAAATGGGTTTTTCCCAACAATTTCTCAAGAAACTTCAAATATATAATTTATAAGTCGTATTTAATCGTTTCCAAGCGTTTTTATTAGTTTGCTCGCCAAAATTACACCCGGCATAACGTTTTAGTTTTTGCTAACCCTTCATAGATGGCTATAGCTCCGCGGAGGAATGAAGGCTCGCCCAAGTTCGAGGCAGCTAATGGCATAAGCGTCTGATGTACGTCCGTAATGACAGTAGTAATATTTTCTAATTTATCAACGCTTTTTCCCAGTACAAACACCACAAAACTTTAGAAACATAATTATTCATTAATATTTAATGATTTCCAAGCGTTTTTAACTGTTTGCTCGCTTAATTACGGGCTGGAATAACGATTTTATTTTTGCTAACCATTTTGTGTGCTTGAAGGAAAAGCGTTCTCGTAGGGGAACTATAGGGGGAGGGGAGGTATTACAAACCAAAATTAAAATATTGAATAAAATTGGTTTTTCCCAACACTTTCTCAAAAAACTTTAAATATATAATTTATAACTCATATTTAATCGTTTCCAAGCGTTTTTATTAGTTTGCTCGCCAAAATTACACCCGGCATAACGTTTAATTTTTTGCTAACCCTTCATAGATGGCTATAGCTCCGCACAGGGATGAAGGCTCGCCCAAGTTCGAGGCAGCTAATGGCATAAGCGTCTAATGTACGTCCGTAATGACAGTAGTAACATTTTCTAATTTATCAACGCTTTTTCCCAGTACAAACACCACAAAACTTTAAAAACATAATTATTGATTAATATTTAATAATTTCCAAGCGTTTTTACCAGTTTTCTCGCTATATTACGAGCTGGAATAACGATTTTCTTTTTGCTAAACATTCTTGCGTGCTTAGAGGAAAAGCGAACTCGTAGGGGAACTATAGGGGGAGGGGAGGTATTACAAACCAAAATTAAAATATTGAATAAAATTGGTTTTTCCCAACAATTTCTCAAGAAACTTCAAATATATAATTTATAACTCATATTTAATATTTCCCAATCGTTTTTATTAGTTTGCTCGTCAAAATTACACCCGGCATTCTCGCTAACCCTTCATAGATGGCTGTAGCTCCGCGTCAACCAATCACAGGGATGAAGGGTCGCCAGAGTTCAAGGCAGCAAGTAGCATAAGCGTATAATATACGTCCGTAATGACATACACTTATGATAATAGTAATATTTTCTAATTTATCAACGCCTTTTCCCAGTACAAACACCGGAAAACTTTAAAAGCATAATTATTGATTAATATTTAATGATTTCCAAGCGTTTCTACCAGTTTGCACGCTATATTACGAGCTGGAATAACGATTTTATTTTTGCTAACCATTTTTTCGTCTGCTTAAAGGAAAAGCGTTCTTGTAGGGGAACTATAGGGGGAGGGGAGGTATTACAAACCAAAATTAAAATATTGAATAAAATTAGTTTTTCCCAACAATTTCTCAAGAAACTTCAAATATATAAATTGTAACTGATATTTAATCGTTTCCAGGCTCTATTATTCGTTTGCTCGTCAATATTACACCCGGCATAACGTTTTAGTTTTTGCTAACCCTTCATAGATGTAGAACACCCCACGCGCGGTTGTTTTAAACTTCTTGGCAACCTATCGAAGTTTCTCAGTGCTTTATAAACAGTCTATTACGAAAAGCGTACATTAAATATTGAATTACAATTAATAATTAATTAAAATAGATTATCGTTCCTTAACTAGTTTGCTAACAAATTTTTCAATTAACCCGACTATTTTAGAACTCCAATATGCTAAAAACGTGTCTTTTTCTCATTAAAATAACCAGAAAACATTAAATTAAGCCTAATTAATTAGAATAAAATTGATTCTTGCATTTCTTTTCGTTTGTTTTGTAAATATTCGATATTACAAAAATATTTATTGCTAACGATTGATCACCCTTAGGAGAAGTATGTGAAAGGGGTAGGGAGAATGTTTTGGTAAATTAAATAACTTTATAATACAACTTTTTCCCACTACAAACACCAGAAAACTTTAAAAGCATAATTATTGATTAATATTTAATGATTTCCAAGCGTTTCTACCAGTTTGCACGCTATATTACGAGCTGGAATAACGATTTTATTTTTGCTAACCATTTTTGTGTGCTTAAAGGAAAAGCGTTCTTGTAGGGGAACTGTAGGGGGAGGGGAGGTATTACAAAATTGAAAAGGTTCATAAAATTTGTTTTTCCCAACATTTTTTCAAAGAAACTTCAAATATATAATTTATAAGTGATATTTAATCATTCCAAAGCGTTTTTACTCGTTTGCTTGCCAAAATTACACCTGGCATAACGTTTTGGGGGATTTTAATAGTAAGTTTAAGCGTTGCATTTAATCGTACTAATAAGGTTGCAACGGAACGTCAACTCACTCAGACATTTACTCTGTCAGGTTATAGGCCTGGCTGTAGGCTTAATTGTAGACCTCACTGTAGACCAATGCCCTAGTAGGAGGGAGGTCCTAGCGCGGGCTTGTAAAAACCTTTGACAGTCATTGCAGTCATTTAGTTAGTGCACGGAGTGAAGTTGAGACCTACTCGGAAGTATAGGACAGTAGACCATCTAAATACTGTTTAGGTTGCGCTCCACTTTGTAAGCCCTACAAAACTGGTAGGCTTACCCTAGAGTAGTACAGCACTGTTTCAATACAATAATTTATTCTCACTCACCCAGTCATCGTTTAAAGTTTAAAATAAAAAGTACAAAATAAAATACAAGGTAAAAAGCAGAGCTTCCTCTCTTCGGTGAGCAGCCAAAAGATAAAGGTCCCTTCTTGGTCCCCGGCCCCTCCTTTTATAGACCCAGGGTCTCGAGTCGGGTCTAAGAGTTCCTTCCCCCTTGACTTTTGGTCAAGGGGTTAAGTCTCTGTCGGGATTCCGACGAGGACAGTTGTGCGGTGCAATAGGACTTTCTTAGACCCCCCTGATAGTTTTACAAGCGTATGCTCGTTCCGCTGGCACCCCAAGCTCGCTAATTTTAACGTTATGAGGAGCAACGGCCTACCAGGGGTAACGCCATTTCGCGTTTGCGATATGGCCGTTACAACTCCCCCACCCAAAAAATACTTAATGGGTAGGGCTGTGCTATTCCAACGCGTCCGAGAATTCGGACGAACTCGACGGGACCGATGACGTCTCCGACCACCGGGGAACCGCGGCTGCTGCCCCCCATTCCCCTCACTCAATTTAAATTGCGCGTATGCGCCAAATAAATTAGTCATCGAATATTTATAGGGGTTCCTATAAAACTCGGAAATCGCAAATCAAAAGAGTATTCCCCCACCCAAAAACTTTACAAAGGGTTTCCTCTGTTAGAACGTAAATTGTACGAATGCCTAGGGGGGCTCTTTTCGATCTCTCTCCGCTCTCTCCTATCACGTCTAGGCTTAACTTTACTGATAGCATTGTCAGGTGAGTTTTCACCGGCGACTTTGCTATCCAGCGGAGAGTCTCCCGTCCAGGGTGGAGTGTACCGTTTCAGGTTTGAAACGTGAGAGATACCAGCGAATTTTCGCGTAGTTTCCTCCTCAAACCTGTACGTCAACGGGGTAGTTCTTTCCTGCACTACGAATGGGCCGTCGTACTTTTTCGCGAGCGAAGCCGTGAAACCACGACTCGCATCGGAAAGTGGGTGCGTACGGCGCAAAACAAGGTCGCCACGTCGAAAATACACGTGCCTCCGACGCTTGTCGTAGTGCAGTTTCTGCTTTAGCTTCGAGTCCTGCATGTTAAGCCTTGCATGATCGATGACATCATGCAGCCTAACCTTGAGTCTCTCAGCGTATAGATCTGGGTTTCGGTTCTGGTAAATATTTACCGGTTCCAACTCCCAATCTAGTGGAGCGCAGAGCTCCCTACCGAAATTCATCGCCGCGGGCGTGAACCCAGTCGAGCTGTTTTCAGCCGACCTTAAGGCGAAGCCTAACTCAGGAATACGGGCATCCCAATCCCTATGTTTCTCAATATAAGAAATAATCATAGGCTTGATATTCCTATTCATGCGCTCAGTAATGTTTGCCTGAGCATGATACGGAGATGTATTTTTCGGGCGTATACCCAATCTTTTACATGTCTCCTTGAATTTCGGACTGGAAAACACAGAAGCATTATCAGTAATCAGTTCCTTTGGGAATCCAAATCGACAGAAAACTTCAAATAACTTCTCCCATATTTTCTCCGTAGTCATTTTTCGTAAGGGATAGGTTTCTACCCACTTAGTGAAATGGTCTACGATGACGAGCAGGTATTGATTACCCTTGGAGCTGCGGGTATAGGGACCCATGAGATCACAGGTCTCTAATTCCCACGGCCTTTCGCTACGAACGCTTGATAGCAGCCCGGGCTTTAATTGTGCAGATGGCTTCGATTTTTGACACATCTCACAACCCCGAACATACTTTAAAACGTCGCGCTTCATACCCGACCACGTGACTCGGGATTGTAAACGTTTATACGTCTTACAAACTCCCAGGTGGCCGGCAAGGGGCTCGTCATGAAAATATTTAATTGCCTCTAGCCTCAAGCTTCGAGGTAATACTACCTTCCAAGCTTTCTCTAGGGCATCCTCATCCTCTTCGTCCCATGGTGCGAAGTATCTTAATAGAAGACCGTCTTGATCCATTACATACTGATCCAATACTGCCCCGGCCTTTATTGCCGTTTCCGGGTCTACAGAGCTTCTAACACGCTCTAACTCCTCGATTAAACGAGATAACTCTGGATCAGTAGCTTGGGATTTTATTATAGCCTCTCTATTAAAAGGTAAACCCAACTTGGGTGTGTTACCCCCCACTACTTCATTTGCAACCAATATGACGGCTTCTTCATCGGCCAATTCGGTTTCGATTGGAGCCCGACTTAGAGCATCGGCTACCAAATTTAATTTACCAGGGCGGTATCGCACCTCGTAATTAAATGGTTGGAGGCCTAGAGACCAGCGGGCTAATCTTCCAACTGGCTCTTTCATCTTTTTAAGCCATTGAAGGGCCTGATGGTCGGTTTCGATTATCACATCAGTACCTTCAACATACATTTTGAATTTCTTAAGAGCAAATACTACTGCAAGACATTCTAACTCCGTAGTGGAATAATTACGCTCAGCTGGAGTCAGCCCACGACTTATAAACCAGATAGGCATTAACCCTCTATCTGTCTCTTGTGCCAATACTGCACCCAAGCCGTGGCTACTAGCATCGGTTTGGATAAGAAATTTCTTATTCAAATCCGGGAGAGCTAATTCCGAGGTACTCTTTACCTTTTCCACTAATTCCCGCATAGCGTTGGTATGGGTTTCCTCCCAACGCCACGTGGAATCCTTCTTAAATAGGTTATACAAAGGACGAGCTATTCCCGCAAAGTTCGGTATAAACTGGCGGTAATAACCTATCATGCCAAGAAATCTTTGTAATGATTTCACGTCTCGAGGGATGGGGAATTCCTCAATCGCTCGAAACTTATCCGGATTTGGCATACAGCGCCCTGGACCAACCTTGTAACCGAGAAGATTAACGGTATTCGTGCAAAGTTGCACCTTGCTCGGATTAATAGTTAATCCGGCATGTTTAAGGCGGTCTAGAATTTCTCGAATGTGAATCAAATGATCCTCAAACGTCTCGGAATATATGGTGATATCATCATAAAAACCGAGAGCGAAATTCCATTTACAGGGTCCTAACACACGGTCAACTAATCGCATGAAAGTTGCCGGTGCGTTTTTAAGTCCAAAGGGCATCTTTACGAATTCGTAAAGTCCCCTATGGCACACGAAAGCTGTCTTTTGTATATCGCTATCTTTCATCGTCACTTGGAGGAACCCCTTTGTGAGATCTATTGTCGTAAAATACCGCGCCTTCCCTAAGTACGCTAAAATATCAGGTATCGAAGGCATTGGATACCTATCGGCGGTAGTCACGTCATTTAACCTCCGCACATCTACACAAAGCCGTTTGATCTCACCCGGCTTTGGGTTAGCTTTCTCAACAAGAACTATCGGGGACGCCCAGGGACTATTGGATGGTCGTATAACTCCGAGTTCCAACAACTCATCAAAAGCCCTGTCGATCTCCTCCCTCTTCTTATTGCTAACCGGACGGGGATGACACGCTATAGGCCTAGCGTCACCCGTCTCTATAGAGTGCTCAATTAGCGAGGTTTCGCCAGGTTTCTTTGTGAATATACTTTGGAATTCCGAAAGCATATCCACCAACCTAGCTCTTTCATCTTTGCTACAGGTCGATTTCGACGCTAAAGCTTTTAACACATTTAAGGGGTCTTTTTCGCTTTTGACGATTTCGCCAAAGCAATTAGACGCCCCTTTTTCCATTTCTTCGGTATCGAACGGGATGACTTTTTGAGGGAAGGTGCCGATTGACCACCCACCTTCACTAAACCTAATGTCTATCCCCGTTCCTCGAAGAAAATCTCTCCCAAAAATAACTGAGGGTGTAAGACCTCGGACAATAAGAAAGCGCTGCCTTCTTTTCCCTCCGGGCCAATATACCTGGAGACGGATATCTCCGGCTACGCGGCATGTGCCGCGACCGAATCTAACCATTGTCCTATTAGCTTTTAACGCCATTTCTCGTTCTTCGAATATGGGTATGAATTCATCGCCCAACAAAGAAACTGACGATCCGCTATCTAACAAGCCAAGGAACGATTGCCCCATAGCTTGAAATCTCAACAATGGGGGAGTTTTCCCGCCAAAATCAGAACAGCGATTAACGGATGGCGCGAAAATTCGATTTTTCGAATTTCTTGCCTGTCTTTTGGCCCTCGTTATTTTATTTCTAAAACCATACCGAGGCCCCTCCCAAGAATAATTCGGATTTCCGTTTATCTTGGTTGCCTCGGCTTCCCATTTCCCGGATTATTGCAATCCCTTTGGAAATGCCCGAGTTGGTTGCACTTCAAACAGCGCCCCATACTACGGTTACCTTTCCTTTGGTCTGGATTTCCGCCATTGGAATGTGCATTAAAAGTAGCATCTGCCCTTTTACCCGAGCGAGTGTTCACTCCGCTCAACGCCTGTCTCTGTACTCTAAAATAAGAGTACGGATCTAAGGCTGCTAAACCTACTCCCACCTGATTTTCCGAAAATGCGTTTACATTTGAGGAAACTGACATACTAACGGCATTATTTACCGATTGAAGCGATTGCTCAATCGAAATACCTGCCCCATATGCCAGACCAGGCTCTAAGGATTCCGCCATTGACGGTGGGGGTCTGTACATCACCTCGGCTAGGAGGTCAGATTGAATAATCTTAGCCTCCTCAGCCAATTCAGCAAGGGTAGCAAAAGCTTTCCCTCTTAGCATTCTACGGTATGTCGGATGACACTGCCGTAGGACGCGCTGAATTTGTACCGACTCAGACTCCGGTGTTTCTAATCGGTGAGAATACTCCGATAAACAATGGATGTACTGAGTCAACGGTTCATTTTCTCCTTGAGTTCGGTTATCCAACTCAATTTGAATGCGCCTAGAGTAATCAGTTGCCTGATACTCTTTTCTAAAACAATCTCGGAATTCCGAAAGGTTTTTGAAAGCGGCTGAACCCCCCACAAATTTAAACCAGCGATCGGCCGGCCCTTGTAAAGACAAAGGGATCACGTGAAAAAGGATATCCTTATCACTATAGCCGGTCGCTGATTGATACCGCAGAAGAGCCTCGAGGAAATCCATCGGAGATTTCTCATCTGCGGGTCCTAAATAGGTTGGAGCGTCTACTCGCAACCTTACCTGGGGAGTTTGCGTTGGATTTCCAACGTTAGCTGCCCCACTACCTGAGACAAAACCTTGAAAGGCTTGACGCAGGGCATCACTAATAAGTTGGCTCATTTGTAGCGCCGGATCTCCGGACACTGCGCCTTCACCATTATTAGCGGAAACCCCGGATCTAGTTTCCGGCATAATTCAATATAGTGGTATCACTATACTAAAATCACTAAACTAAACTAACTCTCAATCAACTAAATCGGCTCGCGACCTCAACACTCTTTCAAATTAAACTTAGAGAAAAATTAAACTAAGTACATGTATTACTCTATTATCTCAAAGCCCCACGTTGGGCGCCAGTTTGTAAGCCCTACAAAACTGGTAGGCTTACCCTAGAGTAATAAAGCACTGTTTCAATACAATAATTTATTCTCACTCACCCAGTCATCGTTTAAAGTTTAAAATAAAAAGTACAAAATAAAATACAAGGTAAAAAGCAGAGCTTCCTCTCTTCGGTGAGCAGCCAAAAGATAAAGGTCCCTTCTTGGTCCCCGGCCCCTCCTTTAATAGACCCAGGGTCTCGAGTCGGGTCTAAGAGTTCCTTCCCCCTTGACTTTTGGTCAAGGGGTTAAGTCTCTGTCGGGATTCCGACGAGGACAGTTGTGCGGTGCAATAGGACTTTCTTAGACCCCCCTGATAGTTTTACAAGCGTATGCTCGTTCCGCTGGCACCCCAAGCTCGCTAATTTTAACGTTATGAGGAGCAACGGCCTACCAGGGGTAACGCCATTTCGCGTTTGCGATATGGCCGTTACAACTTAAGCTTCGACCTTCTTAAGTTGCGGGTTAAAGTAAAAGGTTCCATTTACTTTACGAATTGGTGTTTAAGTTCTTCAATTCGCGCTTCGTTTGTGAGCCTCCAATCGACATTAAGTGGTTCTTCACACCCTGGTGAGTTGGCACTCTTGCTTCCCTTATATACATTTAAGAATCTAGGCTTCCCTCGTAGTTAAGGAATATCACTATTCATTATTGTCATTGAATAAACCCCTAACTACCTAACCTTAGTTAATTTGTACTTGAATTAACTCCGTATTTTTCTACAACACTGCTAAATAACTAAGAATTTAAGCAATCTATAGGGTTCTTAGGTATACGACATTGCGCCCATATTGCCTCCCGCGCCATTGATGTTATCGGAGCTCTTCGCCGAAATTCATCATTTTTAGACCAAAAAACACGAACACTACTATACAATCAATTTTTCAGGCCCATTCTAGAATATTTCTCGCCTATGGCGTTCATACTTCTCCCGTAGCGTCGTTACAATCTCGGGCAACCAAGATCCTCGGATGTTTTCAACGAAAACTATAAATAAATAACAGCAACCCAACGTTAATAGTGCCCTTTCCGCCTGAAAATCAATCTCTCACTCTAGCTACCTTGCCCGTATTTCCCATCCACCCTCGCTAACCCCAAAAACCGGAGTAAAAAGTAGGTCTGTGCGAGCCCTCGATAAGACTCGAAAGCTCGATAAGCAACTTTTTAAGGGCCGACAAGTTTTCGAGCCTTGTGAAGAAGCTCGAGCCAAGATTTTAGATTAGGTTAAAGGTCAGGAATTACCGTCTAACACTAACACAATCTGCTGATGTTGAGAAGCTTCAGTTGCGCGCGAAATAGCAAATTATTCTTGTTTTTAATTGCTAAGATTTGTATCATTTTTGTAAGCCCACATTTTATTGGATTTTAAAGTTGGTTTAAGTTTTACTACCACTTTTGGGTAAAAATAAAAATTATTCCTGGAGTTTTACTTTTACTTTTGGAAGAATAAGCTTGGTTTCTTTTTTAATGTAATTGTCAGTGCTCTTAAGTACTTTCGATTAGTGTTAGTAGGATCCAAGTGTAATCATAGGCAAATTAAAGTCTATCTGTTATATTTACGAATTAATAAGTATTTTTTCTTTACTAAGGACAGTATTGAAATTGTTAAGGAATAGCACTGCAAATTAAAGAGTTAAAATTGAAAGTCGTTAAGGCTTGTCATAGAAATTCGAGGCTCGATAAAAGCTCGAAACCAGATTTTCAACATGCAGCTTAAGGCTCGAAGCTCGATAACCCAAAAACTCAAGGCTCAAACAGCCCTAGTAAAGAGAAAATATTTTAATTTGAAACGCTTTCAACAAATGGGCTTCGCCACAGCTGTCAATCAAATTAAACGAAAATTGGGGGTTGTCGCAATCTAACCGGGTGAATTCTTTGACAATGCCAATATTGTTTACTTCCCAATACTTCTAAGAGCCCGAAGGCGATCTTTTCTTAACAAGCGCCCCGAAAAACTTGTTTTACGTCCATCCGAAGTCGGAAAGCTACTGTTATCTCTTACCATAGCGTTAATGCGCTTCCTTTCGCAATTCTCTCACATTTAAGAGCTCCAAGGTGGTAGTGAATTTTCCCCTAATCGGTTTCAATCCACGCTTGTTTTTCGTGTACCCGGAGTTAAGGTCCGTCCACACTATGGCTTTTTTTCGCGTCGCAAGCTACGTAACGCTCGCGCGCGCGGTACGTCACTTCGCTCGGATCGTTTACACTACTGAAATTCGCGCCAAAGCCATGCTCGCAAGGTCTTGCAAACCTCGCGTAAATCTTTGGCGTGTCAAAGATTTTCGCAAGGATTGCAGCCTCGCAGCCAATCAGAGGTCTCCTGGTTGGCGCAGACGCCGTGTATTCGAGATATTTTCACGAAAACAAATATGTCTCCAGTTAATAGGCCTAGTGTTTCTCGTAAACGAGTGGAAATCAACAATTATTTTCGTTTTTATTAATAAAAATAGAAATTAATAGAAATTGCACGAGAAGAAGGATATGGGTTCGCGAAGTTTTTGAAGAGAGAAAGAGTTGGTAATTACCATCATTTAATTCCAAAACTTCAGTTATATAAAGAGCTTCATGATGATTCCCTATATGTTCAATATTGTTGACTAACCCCCTTCTCAGTTTGATTATTTATTAAGGTCTAAAGTTAACCCGGATATAATATTCAGCCAATGAAGCTCTCGGATATGCTGCGAAGTTTGTCAAAACGATGGCGTATACCTTAGCGAATTTCTATAGTGTAAACGATCCGTCCGAAGCGACGTACCGCGCGCGCGAGCGTTACGTAGCTTGCGACGCGAAAAAAAGCCATAGTGTGGACTAACCTTTAGAGATGTGAAATTACCGTAATTTTTAACAAGTCACGTAAAAAATATTTACGTATTAGCTAGGTGTGTTTGAGGTGGGAAGGGCGTGTTAGTTTCGTTTGTGCGAATGTAGTACAGTATTCATGTTTTTTAACTTAATATTCGAGATGGCTTCTGGCCATAAGTCCATGTTATAAATTTATAAGATGCGATATGTATGCGTCCGCATAAGTCTATTTTGTCAACTCATCGAGAGGCTAAACTAAAACTATCAAATTTATAAGATGCGATAAGTGTGCGTTGGCATAAGTTTATGTTGTAAAGTTAAATGAGCGTTATGCTTTTGATCATTTTAGCATTGCTAAAGGTTACTCATCGAAGGGATAATCACTAAAATGGGTAATCACTATAATTAAACTTTCTCCTTCAAAAGGTTCATCGCAAGTCTTTTAAAAGGGATTGGGAATAGGGGTTATTTAGTAGTTCTGAGCAATCATTTTAGCACTGTTAAAAGCAACGCGTCGAGGGGCTATTCACTAATGAAGATTTTTTCCATTGGTAGGGATTTATTGATGATTTACAATGAATGGGGATAAAGGGTAACTAATACCTATTCCAAAGATAGAATGTTCTCAATAGATGGAGCCGTACAAACGATGGGGCTCTAATCGGCCGGGGGCCATCTTGTTTAAAGTTAAATGCGCTGATTCGCCGCCGTTCGCGTTCATATTCGATTCTCTCAGCTTAAGCATAGGACCTAGGGTAGAGGGAGAATTATAGCAAACAAGTTTTTTTTGACGGCCAATGAATGAATGAAAATAATTTAAGTGGTAAATACGATTTTTACGTCAGGCTAAGACGTCACTAGCGTAAATTAAGCCACATCAGTTGTTTCCAAAATCATTTCACGCCGATTAGGATTTAACCCCTCCATAAGTTCGTACGTAGTATTCTTGCCTCGGAGAGGTAATATTTTGGGTTTCCCAACTTTACGTTCTAGTTCTATCACATTTAGACGTGGTCGCCTAACAAATAATTTGTACGAGTGGCCGCCCGTGTAGGAGGAAGGGTTAGCAGTGAAATAGGTCTGAGAGGGATCTGACAAGATATTGTAGAGAAGGAGGTCTGCTGTGTCCCAGCGGCAGAATAAAGTGGGCCTGTTAAAAAGTAAATGACGTAAACTAATTCTTGAATTTTTTTATTACTTTTGATTTAGTATTTTTTCATTTGAAACCTTGTGTTTTGTATGTATGTGATTTACTTATTGAAATTGTGAACTTTTGGAAGCACGTCTTTGGTGGTACAAAATTTTCCATGAAGAAGAGAATCTCGAGCGACGAGAAAAGAGGACCACCAAAGACGGGGACTTTCCATTCCTACCCTTACAAAAATCTTCTTAAGAACTCTTAAGAAAATTCCTTGGGAAATTTCTTTGGAAATCCTTAAGGCGTTCTTTAGGAAATTGGGGAATATTGGCCTCTTTTTCTTTGGAAATTACTTTGGAAATATCTTTGGAATTTTCTTGGGAAATATCTTTGGAATTTCCTTGCGAAATATCTTTGGAATTTTCTTGGGAAATATCTTTGGAATTTTCTTGGGAAATATCTTTGGAATTTTCTTGGGAAATATCTTTGGAATTTTCTTGGGAAATATCTTTGGAATTTTCTTGGGAAATATCTTTGGAATGTTCTTGGGAAATATCTTTGGAATTTCCTTGGGAAATATCTTTGGAATTTCCTTGGGAAATATCTTTGGAATTTTCTTGGGAAATATCTTTGGAATTTTCTTGGGAAATATCTTTGGAATTATCTTGGGAAATATCTTTGGACTTCTCTTGGGAAATATCTTTGGAATGTACTTGGGAAATATCTTTGGAATTTTCTTGGGAAATATATAGAGAAGTGGGTAAATTAATTTAGCCACTTCAAACGAGGATAGTTCTTACATGCAGAACCATATCCCAATACAGGAAGTGTAGTTCTTATATGCTGAACTACACCCCTTACAGAGAGGGAAGTTCTCGCATTCAGAGTGAAGTTGTTTTAAAAGTCAGACATTTAATCGACTTATTAAAAACATCCGTAAACGGCAGAAAGTTTTAAACCTTGTGCAATTGTATGGGGTACTAAGTGGGTTTTGGAGGCTTTAACGGCCAAGCAGTAGATACAGACGTCGTTGTTAAATTTAATAATGTATATTCACTGAGAGTTTTTCGAGTATCAGAAACGCGTTTAACCTAATTTCCTCTACAATGTTTTTAAAAAAATATTTATTTTGGACTCTAATTACGCTCGAAATAAAGATAAAACATGCCATAAGAGAATTAAGCAAAAATTCCGACTGACAGCTTAGATTCCCTGTAAATCTAAACATTACGATTTTAATTACTCTTATTTTACATTTAATCTATTTTATCCTTTACATAAACACCTCACGGATTATTGAAGGCAAAAAAATATAATAAAAAAATAGGTAAATGTAACATTCCATTTCAGCGCTTGCCTAGCCTTAGCTACGGGACAAGCCTTCGTGAAACGTTTTTAATTTTTTTAACCATCAAGTTAATGTCTATCTAGGAAAACTTTAGCTAAACAATTTGGGTAAAAATATTTTGAGATAATTATATGTAAAGCATAATTGCAATATATCTGGCCCTTTGAAATTAATGTCTTGAATTTCAAACGAATTTCGTTGGAAGATAAACCCTAGATCTTCTCTGGAAAACCAACCCTAGAGCTCAATAATGCTAACGAATTTATTTTGGAAATAAACCATGGACCTTCTTTGGAAATTGATCTCAAGAATTCTAAAGAATTTCGTTGGAAAATATTCCCTATAGACATTCTTTGGAAATTTATCTCAAGCATTTCTAAAGAACTTCTTTGGAAAACAACCCCTAGACCTCCTTTGGAAATTTATCCCTAGAATTCCTAAATAATTTCGTTAGAAAATAATACCAAGAAATTCTTTGGAAATTTATCTCTAGACTTCCAAAAGAATTTCTTTAGAAAGTAATCCCAAGACATTCTTTGGAAATTTATCTCTAGAATTCCTAAAGAATTTCTTTCGAAAATAATCCCAAGACCCTCTTAGGAAATTTATCTCTAGAATTCCTAAAGAATTTCTTTAGAAAATAGTCCCAAGACATTCTTTGGAAATTTATCTCCAGAATTCCTAAAGAATTTCTTTAGAAAATAGTCCCTAGACCTTCTTAGGAAATTCATCTTTAGAATTCCTAAAGAATTTCTTTAGAAAATAGTCCCAAGACATTCTTTGGAAATTTATCTCCAGAATTCCTAAAGAATTTCTTTAGAAAATAATCCCTAGACCTTCTTAGGAAATTTATCTTTAGAATTCCTAACGAATTTCTTGAGAAAATAATCCCAAGACATTCTTTGGAAATTTATCTCTAGAATACCTAAAGAATTTCTTTAGAAAATAATCCCTAGAACTTCTTAGGAAATTTATCTTTAGAATACCTAAAGAATTTCTTTAGAAAATAATCCCTAGGACTTCTTAGGAAATTTATCTTTAGAATTCCTAAAGAATTCCTTTAGAAAATAATCCCTAGACCTTCTTAGGAAATTTATCTTTAGAATTCCTAAAGATTTTCTTTAGAAAATAATCGCAAGCCATTCTTTGGAAATTTATCTCAAGAATTCTTTAGGAAATTCCATGGAAGTCTTTGGAAATAGTTTCTTTGGAAAATGATCCCAAGGGCTCCGTAGGGTTCCAAAGAAATTCCTTTAGAACTCTTAAGAAGATTTTTGTAAGGGTAGCGCGGTAGCCTCTCTCTCTCTCTCGACCAACATATGACTAAGAGGGTTTTTACAAATGAAAGGTGCAAATAAAAGGTGAAAGGCTTAAAGAAAACCAAGAGAGAGAGAGAGAGGGGGGGGGCATTGGCGACAATTTTTCTTCACTTCGAACTAAGAACTCGTACGCGTATACACGAGAATCTTTTCTGCTACTCTAGCAGTGCGCGTATGGAATAATTTACTTAACGATTATCATTAAAGAACTGTTTTTTGTTACTAATTGGTGCAGTTTTTGGACTAATTCAACTCGGCCCTTAAACCGAATAAAACTTAGTAAATGTTGTTTTTTCAGTCGGCAACATTTTTAGCGAAAATTTAGCTCTCCCATATAGCTCACGGTAAACCTTCCCCACAGGGCGAACCTAATTGTTCCAGACGCAAGGTCCGAGAAAACCCACTCAAGGACGGGAGGATCTTGGCGAGAAAACATCTCCTGACCCTTCAATAGCTTGAAATAACGTTTTAATTATGTTCACTACAAATTTTATTTTCCATTCAAATGCAGCATGAAAGATCGAATGTGGTACAAACCTCGTTAGATTTCCCCAGGGCCCACATCATATCTCCATAGTCAGAAAAGGAAAAACGTTTCTCTACATGTTAATAATGGAATGGTCTATAGCGCGTGCACGCGCTTTGCACGCTTTCATGGATATTTCTAATATTATTGGGGACTAGAATAGTGTCCAATTGCGACATTTAGATGTACAAAACTCGAGGCACAAACACACCTTTGATTTTCAGCAGGGCCGTCGAGATACTTTGTGGGCCCCGGGAATGGTTATGAGTTGGGCCCCTAGAAAAGTTCACCAACTCATCGGGAGGGAAAATATCTGGGTGCACAGCAGTTAGTCCAACAAATTAAGGACTCCGTGCTCTCGCCAAAAGCACTCCAAACACTCTTTTCTCGTAGCAAACTTAGGCAATTTTGAGCCCTGGTATCTTCGTTCTGGTTAAAGGTAAAATTCGGAAGTTTCACTAACAAATAAAACTTATTGAGCCTGTCTCTATCGCCAAATTATAAGTTTGTACCTAATATAGTTTACGATATTACTTAAGTCAAATTTTGCTTGTTTCACTAGCTCACTGACCGATCATGAAAATTCTAAGGTACTTCTAGAAGAGGTAGAAATTTCGAATTTATTAAGTATTTTATATAAAAAGTAAGGAAAAATTTAAAAATACTGAAATTTCTTTAAATATTTTTCTAGTTCTCACTTTAAAAACTATACCTGCGTAAGCGCAGATCGATTGAAAAGAAGTGAGATCCTAACAAAAACACTAACGTCCAAAAATATGCCGTAAAGGTTCTCAGATCCCATGTACGAACAAGTTTCATATAAATAAGTTTGAATTTTATGCACTTTATATAAAACATATTGCCACTTGGCTATAGCGCAGCACAAATGAGTTAATAATATTACCAATATTATAAGCAAGTGAAGATATGCATTATATAACTGTACAAAAATTTATTTAAAACTTGGCTGTGAATGGGATCTCAGAAGATTTTAAGTGAAGCACGTCCAAAACGAAGCTTGACATATTTTTACAAATTATTGTTTTTGTACGGATAATTAGTTTAGAAGTTCATGTAAGATACTCTTTTGGCTTCTTTAATTTTAACTCACAAATGTTAGTAAGACGTTTCGCGGTCAATAACTACAGGACTAACTTCAGTTAAAGATATAGAATTTATTACTGCAACAGCTAAAATCCAGAATGCAACCGTTAGGGTCAAAAACATTTGAAAAACTAAAGTCCACGTTCTTTATATTCTCGAGAAATACCATCGCGCGCTAACGGTTAATTCTGCGCGTGATAGTAGCCAACACTCGGCTATCCTACAATTTTAACCTCCTGGATAATTTACAGTTTTCGAAAAGTTGTTAACAAATTAAAATTCTCTTAATACACTAAACAAAATTTAAAAGTGAAATTTGCAAGCGGTCTGGCATCCTTTTTGTCGATGCGATCGTCGTAGAATAGGCTTTTCCTTATCCGTTTCGGTGGTCGTGATGGATGTAGATGGTTCGTCATTTATTGTATTAACGGGCGAAGTACAGTAATCATCTTCATTCGCAGATGAATCTCCCTCGCTGTCTTCCGGTATAATGTACCGTTTTAATTTATCGGCTGAAGTTACATTTCTGTAAGCTTTTTGTGTTCGTTGAATTTCTGGCAAGTCTTCAATAAGGTAACGATCGTAGTTCAATTTCTTTGTCACGACGTAAGGTCCTCTATACTTTGGACAGGTTTTCCGGGGGTCTCCAGTTGACGTTGGATCCTTTTTCACCAAAACCATATCCCCAGGTTCAAAGTTGGGAGCCTCTGCTCGCTTAACATTGTAGCGCAGTCTTTGTTTCTGTTGATCGACTCTAATTTTTCGTATGGCTTCGGTGCGTTTCGCCATAATTTCGGTGTTGAATGTTTCTCGTACGGCTGGTGTAACAATGTCGCCTGCGGGGCTGTTCGATTGATAATTGAAGAGAAGCGAAAATGGTGTTGATTCGGTCGCTTTATGAACAGTATTGTTAATGCCCCATTGAACGTAGATCAGTTGTTGATCCCAGTCTTTTTCGTCATTTCGCTGGCAAAGACTAGCGATAGCTGGTGTGATGGTTCTGTTGAAGCGCTCGACTTGACCATTACCTCTTGGGGTAGCTGTAGCATTCTTAATGTGAATGATGTTAGCCGATTTGCATACGTTTTCGAAGGTTCGGCCGGTGTATGATGTTCCCTGGTCGGTGATAACACGCGTCGGAGCTCCAAAAATTCCAATTATTTCTTCCAAAAATTTGGATGCGGGAGTCATTCCAGCGTCACGTACAGCACGAAGTAACGTAAACTTTGTAAAACCGTCTACCACAACAATGAGATACGAGTTTCCTCTTACGCTTTTAATGAAAGGGCCCAAATGGTCCATGTGTATTGTGTGGAACTTTACTGGGTTCGATACACCCAGAAAGAACAGTTCCCCCAAGAAATCGAGCGCCTACAACAACAGCTGAGCATCCCGAAGGAATCGAAAATCTTGACGCTTCATCCCCACGTGGACTCGGACGGGCTTCTACGCGTCGGGGGAAGATTAAAAGGAAGCGGCTTGTCATACGCTGAACGGCAGCCTTGGCTTCTCGCGCCAAAACATCCATTTACGGAGCTTCTAGTAAAAAACGCGCACGAAAAAGTGATGCACGCCGGAGTCGTAATCACAACGGTTTCTTTACGCGAAAAATTCTGGGTAATCAAATCCCGCAGTTACGCCAATCAAGTGTTAAGAAGTTGCAACATTAGCAATTATTTTCGAGCTAAACCGTCGGACGCAGTTATGGTCCCTTTGCCAGAATTTCGCACCACTCAAACTCCAGTATTCGAGAGTTGCGGTTTGGACTTCGCAGGTCCCCTCTACACGCGTGACGGGAAAAAATGCTACGTTGCATTATTTACTTGTGCGGTCACCCGCGCGGTACATCTCGAGCTGGTTTCGGACCAATCGTCTGACAGCTTCCTTCTCGCGCTCCGAAGATTCATCTCGCGACGCGGCATGGTTAAACATATTTTCTCGGACAACGCCAAGACCTTCAAGAGAGCCAAAACCGACCTCAGCGAACTTTGGATCAACGTAAGCAGCCCTGAAGTATCCCGATACTTCGGAAATTTACAAATCAAGTGGACCTACATCGCCGACCGAGCCGCCTGGTGGGGTGGTTTTTGGGAAAGACTGGTCGGTTCAGTAAAAAATGCCCTCCGAAAAACCATCGGTCGCGCAAAATTATCTTTTGAAGAGATCCAGACCACTTTGACTGAAGCCGAAGCTGCGATAAACTCGCGTCCTATCACCTTCGTCTCCGAAGATGCACATGAACCAGCCCCACTAACTCCAAACCACTTCCTAGTCGGAGAAAGGATGACAAGCCTGCCTTCCAGGACCTACCCTAAAACTGCTGACATCCCAAACAACCGCTTGGAACTAACCAGACGCTTGAAGTACCGTCAAACCCTAATCGACGGCTTCTGGAAGCGTTGGAGAGCCGAATACCTCCTACAGCTACGATCCGCTCACCATCGTACCAAAAACCAACCCACGACGCCACTACAAGCCGGAAACGTCGTCCTTATCCAAGAAGACAAGATGCCCCACCTAAGCTGGAAACTAGGTGTCGTAGACGAGACATTTCTAGGACGCGATGGGCATATACGCTCTTGCATGGTGAGATTATCGGACGGAAGTAAACTTCGCCGACCAATCCAATTATTATATCAACTAGAAATCTGAACTTTCGCGATCCTTGGCTTGAACTACATAGTTCAACCGGGGGGAGCCTGTTAAATCACAAGAACACTTTACTTAAAATTTAAATAATTCATCGCTAAATTCACTTTTTACTTCAGTTTATAACCTTCTGTTATATTCTTTGTCATTTTTCAATTCCTGTATATTTTGTATTTATTTTCTTTTGTAAAATTCTCTCTTTGTGCCAAAAAATACCCCGTACGTCATCGGATGATTGACCTGACCATACCCCGTACGTCATCGGATGATTGACCTGACCATACCCCGTACGTCATCGGATGATTGACCTGACCCTTCCCTTTAGCCAATCAGCTACTCGCCTTTCTAAGGTAAAAAATCCTCCGAAAAAGTATAAATAGCCCGAGCTCTACAATACAAGTAGGCTCATTCTGACTTTCGCTCCCCCGAGAAAGACGCCTCTAAGCGCACCCCCTATAGTCCGTCGCTAATACCCTGCCTTGCGTTGGAAGTCGCTAAACCTTTCCAACCAAAGTACGGGTTGTTACCCTTGGACCCTCGTGTTCCCGCGCTCGCTGTACAAAACCCCCTTTGGCACTTAGAAATTATCAGTTCATTTTTTATTCGTTAAATTTTCTTTATGACAATAAACTTAGTGTTTTTTTATAGTTAAATTTGTTAGTTTGGAGTTTTACTTTAACGCGGCTACTCAATTTTCGTTCCAGCCATACACAACCTTTAGATTTTTCAGTAACCCCTTAAACTTGAGACCACAAGTCCCAGAACGCCATGTAGTTTGACTCTGAACCGTGTTGAGATCGCCACGCTTCACCACGAAGTATAAGTTTACACTATATATAAGTGTAGTAAAGCTGAATTAAAGAGTAAACACCAAATTTGAAATATTAATATAGAAATAATTTCTTGGAATATTGAAATGAAACAGAGCTTTATAGCTACAAAACTACTAAAGGAATCGTAATGCCGAAACATATTTAACATATTTTCATTTAATACTCAGCAATAAGAAAATGCTAGGATTTTGTAAGAGTTCAATTCATCCTACTTGCTTTATATTAACCTTGTGTTTCTATTCATATGCAATCTTCATTACTTGTTCTATATAAACTTTCACTTGTGCCGTTCCAAAGAAAAGAAGATTATCTTAAATAATTAAATAAATATAACTGATATTAATTTTTTAAATCGTCAGTATTTTACCTTAATTCTAGTTAAGCCGTTTTAAGAAACATTATTCTTAAAATGAATTTCAACATAGCTATTGTTGACTTTTGACTTCTAGCGTACACCGTTTTCACAATTTTTGGAAATATAGGGTATATAAGGCGATTCATTAACAAATGATAAGAATAAGCGCAATTGCGTGAGCATTTGGTGGAAGCCCTGCCATTGGGAGGCTAAACGTTTCTCGAAACCGTAGCCGATAGCGCGTACATCTTAACCCCAACGATGATAATGGAGTAGAAGCCAATGTTGCAGATTGGCGTGTATGTGGTATACACAGAAGACCATATCTGGTGTTGTCAGAAGCCAATAAGTACAGATTTGCGTGTATGTGGTATATAGCATACGAAAGACAAGTGTGGAGAGAGCGTAATTAAGTAGAATTTTCCTTATTTCTGTTAACTGTGAACGCGGTCCGAAAATTGCGAACACGGTTGCTCCGATTTGCCAACTGCGAACGTGGTGATAGACAGACACACACACAGACACGTCCAGTGTTATACCTCTTCGTGACGTCATCGTCACTCGAAGAGGTAAAAACCAGTGTTACGGGAAAATTCAAGTGATTTTAAGAATTTCTCTAATTTCTCCGAGAATTATTTTCCAATGATTGAAAAATCAAAAAAGTATGAATCCCCTCAAATATTTACTATAAAGTAGACCGAAGAATTATAAATTTATTTTGATTTTTAAAATATTTTGGATTTTTTTAGGATGTTTCACTATGCAGGTACAATTAGTAGATGATTTCTCTCTTCACCCTTCACGCTCTAAGCTCATATCGAAAAACCTTTAACTTAAAAACACACCATATGAGGTAAAAAAGTGTTAAGTAAAGCCCTAAGGTGTTTATCAGCACCATTCAAACAGTTTTATATTAAACAACAATGCGATTCGGAATTGGTTCGGTTAAAACGGTTGTGTTTACACGTGGTTTCAAATCGTTTCCAATGCATTGGCAACGGTTTGTGCAAGCTCGTGTAAACGCGGCTTGTATTGCCGTTTAAAAACATTTCAATAAGGGTCAATTAACACCACGCCGTTTTCCTAAGCACCCATTGATAGAAAACCATCCAACTGAAACAAAACACCCTTCAGATTAAAGCACACCTGGAAGAGTTAATTAAACCTAAAGGTGTTTCTACGTACCAGTGAATCGCCATTTCTGTTAAAAAATACCTTAAAAGAGTCAACTAGCACCTTTTTACGGAGAAAACACTATCTCAGTAACAATACACTCTAAAAAGAGTATATAAAAACGTCGAGGTATTTCCAAACACCCACGAAACACCTTTTTTTCTAACAGTGTTCTTTCACGAACCTTTAAGGATCTTTCAAGAACCCGTATTTTTTCATGAACCCTCAAGGATCTATACAGAACCGAAATGTTCTTTCACGAACCCTCAAGGATCTATCGAGAACCTGAATGTTCTTTCACGAACCGTTAAGGCTCTCGCAAGAACCCATATGTTCTTTCAAGAACCCGTATTTTTTTCATGAACCCTCAAGGATCTATACAGAACCGAAATGTTCTTTCACGAACCCTCAAGGATCTATCGAGAACCTGAATGTTCTTTCACGAACCGTTAAGGCTCTCGCAAGAACCCATATGTTCTTTCAAGAACGTTCAAGGATCTTTCAAGAACCCGAATGTTCTTTCAAGAACCTTCAAGGATCTATTAAAAACCCACACGTTATTACAAGAACCCTTTTAATTAGATACGATCTGCTTAGATCCTTCCTGTTCTACTGTGAACCTTCATCCACGTCTGGGAACCTTTAGCGTTCCAACAAGAACGTAAGAGTTCTATTGAAAACCCTCGAAGAACCATTTTTTTTACAGTGCAGTGATTACCACTGGATTCTTCGTGAATTTCGAAGAATGCCGTGATTATAGAGTGATTATTTATTTTCCAACTGATTACGATTTTGATTTTGGATTTTCGAATTCCTCGATTGATTATGTATGATTATTTCACGAAAGATGTGATTACCGAGGTGATTGCAAAAGATTACTACTAAATCATGTGATTATTTCTGATTTTCTCAAGATTTCACGTGATTTCCAGTGATTATCGGAGATTTATGATTACCTTTGATTACCCGCAGAAATGATTTTGATTACTGATGATTTTCTAAGAATTCTAGAAATCAAGTAATCGATTTCTGCGGTTTTGTACACCTGATTATTCAAGTGACTAACCCCTCGTTAAAAGGCGAGAAATTTTAAAGAGAGTATGAAATTTTCCATTTTTTGTACGGAAATATGACAAATTTGTGTGTTCATAAAAGACCGACAGATACTAGTGTTTGTTCATTAAAGGGTATGAGAAGCTTCGTTTTCATATCGTATTTTACCACGAAAGTGGTATTATGTTACACTTTCAAATCTCTACTTTCGAAATATCAAGTTTTTTAATATAATTGAACCAAAGTTTATATTTTTTAAAATCCATTGAAAAATCACGAAAACTCAGTTTCGATATATCAATAATTTTGTCTTGTCGAGCTTGTTCGCCCGTTTGATGACATCACTATGACGTAAGGAAAAAAAGCGTGGGAATCTTATACCCGTCTCGAGCTTCTCTGGGTCTGATAGCTATCGTCAATTCGTCATCTCACGTGAAAAATATATGGGACGTCAGCCAACGGGAAACTTTTTAGGCTTTCATAAAAAGTGGATTTCAAATAATTTCATATGAAGCATTTTCAAACGCATATTGCCAAATAACCAGAAATCGGAGAATTAAAAGCTTGATATTTTTGAATCCACAGAAATTAATTCTATCTTTTGTTATATAGGCCTAAATCAGAGGTTTTTCAAACGAAGCTTCTCATACCCTTTAATATCCTCACAGTGCATTCCACATTGTACTGTCAAAGATTAATCATAATGCTCTTTCCTTTAAAATCGCCAATGAATGAAAACTATCACCTTAACACAATTTATCCCTTTTCACTCTAAGTGTTTTCATTAATATGTGCAGGCTACATTCCCAATGCACTGTTATAGACAAATCATAATTCTCTCCCTTTGAAAATCACGAATCCCTCTTTTCATTCTCCCTTTAAAAGACGAACCCCACTTTATCGAGTCGAAATTTTCTACTTGGCCAGCAATTCGTAATAGTGCCGGGGAAAGTGAAGTTAATTAGAGAAAACAAGACGACTCAAGGGCTGGGCTCGTAAAAGTAGCCATATTGTACTGTACTTAACAGGAGTGCAGAAAACTTCAGTGAATAGACACTCGATGCGATACCTTTAACTGTTTTAAAATTATTACTTAAATTTTTTAACTTCTGTTACAATTATAAGTTTGAGCACCCCTAATATGTGCATTCTTTAACAGTGGTAAAACTAAATATCCGTAAATTTCCATTAAAAGAAGTACAAAAAATCAGAGTGATGCCCTAACAAAAAATTATAACCCTTAATCCTTACTTCAATAAAACTTACGTTATAATTATAATATCCAGGGCCACAAGCTAGTACTTTCTTTTAAAATTGTTCTCGATTTGTGGAGAAATACACATCACTTCTAATAATAAACACCGCCATTAGACCATTCTAAATCTATCGTCGGTATAGAGTGTTGTCAGAAGCGCCGGTGTGACGTCACCCATGCTGTTTTCCCATAAAGAAAAAGCGGTAACTGTCATGGCCGCCCATTGCTAAAGGCAGACTCGTGACGTTTAACCTTGGATCTGACGTCACAACTGACAGCACTCTATATACTTCCATTTGCTATTTAAAAATTCCCTTCGATTTCATTGAATTTTGAAAAAGGAGAGTATACTTAAGAACCCTATAGATTGCTTATATTCTTAGTTATTTAGCAGTGTTGTAGAAAAATACGGAGTTAATTCAAGTACAAATTAACTAAGGTTAGGTAGTTAGGGGTTTATTCAATGACAATAATGAATAGTGATATTCCTTAACTACGAGGGAAGCCTAGATTCTTAAATGTATATAAGGGAAGCAACAGTGCCAACTCACCAGGGTGTGAAGAACCATTTAATGTCGATTGGAGGCTCACAAACGAAGCGCGAATTGAAGAACTTAAACACCAATTCGTAAAGTAAATGGAACCTTTTACTTTAACCCGCAACTTAAGAAGGTCGAAGCTTAAGTGGAGCGCAACCTAAACAGTATTTAGATGGTCTACTGTCCTATACTTCCGAGTAGGTCTCAACTTCACTCCGTGCACTAACTAAATGACTGCAATGACTGTCAAAGGTTTTTACAAGCCCGCGCTAGGACCTCCCTCCTACTAGGGCATTGGTCTACAGTGAGGTCTACAATTAAGCCTACAGCCAGGCCTATAACCTGACAGAGTAAATGTCTGAGTGAGTTCACGTTCCGTTGCAACCTTATTAGTACGATTAAATGCAACGCTTAAACTTACTATTAAAATCCCCCAAAACGTTATGCCAGGTGTAATTTTGGCAAGCAAACGAGTAAAAACGCTTTGGAATGATTAAATATCACTTATAAATTATATATTTGAAGTTTCTTTGAGAAAATGTTGGGAAAAACTAATTTTATGAACCTTTTCAATTTTGTAATATCTCCCCTCCCCCTACAGTTCCCCTACAAGAACGCTTTTCCTTTAAGCACACAAAAATGGTTAGCAAAAATAAAATCGTTATTCCAGCTCGTAATATAGCGTGCAAACTGGTAGAAACGCTTGGAAATCATTAAATATTAATCAATAATTATGCTTTTAAAGTTTTCTGGTGTTTGTAGTGGGAAAAAGTTGTATTATAAAGTTATTTAATTTACCAAAACATTCTCCCTACCCCTTTCACATACTTCTCCTAAGGGTGATAAATCGTTAGCAATAAATATTTTTGTAATATCGAATATTTACAAAACAAACGAAAAAAAATGCAAGAATCAATTTTATTCTAATTAATTAGGCTTAATTTAATGTCTTCTGGTTATTTTAATGAGAAAAAGACACGTTTTTAGCATATTGGAGTTCTAAAATAGTCGGGTTAATTGAAAAATTTGTTAGCAAACTAGTTAAGGAACGATAATCTATTTTAATTAATTATTAATTGTAATTCAATATTTAATGTACGCTTTTCGTAATAGACTGTTTATAAAGCACTGAGAAACTTCGATAGGTTGCCAAGAAGTTTAAAACAACCGCGCGTGGGGTGTTCTACATCTATGAAGGGTTAGCAAAACTAAAACGTTATGCCGGGTGTAATATTGACGAGCAAACGAATAATAGAGCCTGGAAACGATTAAATATCAGTTACAATTTATATATTTGAAGTTTCTTGAGAAATTGTTGGGAAAAACTAATTTTATTCAATATTTTAATTTTGGTTTGTAATACCTCCCCTCCCCCTATAGTTCCCCTACAAGAACGCTTTTCCTTTAAGCAGACGAAAGAATGGTTTGCAAAATAAAATCGTTATTCCAGCTCGTAATATAGCGTGCAAACTGGTAGAAACGCTTGGAAATCATTAAATATTAATCAATAATTATGCTTTTAAAGTTTTCCGGTGTTTGTACTTGGAAAAAGCGTTGATAAAGTAGAAATATTACTATTGTCATTGCGGACGTACACTAAACGCTTATGCCATTAGCTGCCTCGAACTTTGGCGAGCCAAGCCAACCATCCCTCTGCGGAGCTATAGCCATCTAGGAAGGGTTAGCGAGAATGCCGGGTGTAATTTTGACGAGCAAACTAATAAAAACGCTTGGAAACGATTAAATATGAGTTATAAATTATATATTTGAAGTTTCTTGAGAAATTGTTGGGAAAAACCAATTTTATTGAATATTTTAATTTTGGTTTGTAAAACCTTGCCAGACCCCTCCCCCTATAGTCCCCCTACAAGAACGCTTTTCCTTTAAGCAGACGAAAAAATGGTTAGCAAAAATAAAATCGTTATTCCAGCTCGTAATATAGCGTGCAAACTGGTAGAAAAACTTGGAAATCATTAAATATTAATCAATAATTTTGCTTTTAAAGTTTTCTGGTGTTTGTACTGGGAAAAAGCGTTGATAAAGTAGAAAATATTACTATTGTCATTACGGACGTACACTAAACGCTTATGCCATTAGCTGCCTCGAACTTTGGCGAGCCTTCATCCCTGTGATTGGTTGACGCGGAGCTACAGCCGTATATGAAGGGTTAGCAAAAAATTAAACGTTATGCCGGGAGTAAATTTGGCGAGCAAACTAATAAAAACGCTTGGAAACGATTAAATATGAGTTATAAATTATATATTTAAAGTTTTTTGAGAAAGTGTTGGGAAAAACCAATTTTATTCAATATTTTAATTTTTGGTTTGTAATACGTCCCCTCCCCCTATAGTTCCCCTACGAGTTCGCTTTTCCTCTAAGCACGCAAGAATGGTTAGCAAAAAGAAAATCGTTATTCCGGGTAGTAATTAAGCGAGCAAACGGGTAAAAACGCTTGGAAATCATTAAATATTAATCAATAATTATGTTTATAAAGTTTTCTGGTGTTTGTACTGGGAAAAAGCGTTGATAAATTAGAAAATATTACTATTATCATAAGTGTATGTCATTACGGACGTATATTATACGCTTATGCTACTTGCTGCCTTGAACTCTGGCAACCCTTCATCCCTGTGATTGGTTGACGCGGAGCTACAGCCATCTATGAAGGGTTAGCGAGAATGCCGGGTGTAATTTTGACGAGCAAACTAATAAAAACGATTGGAAAATATTAAATATGAGTTATAAATTATATATTTGAAGTTTCTTGAGAAATTGTTGGGAAAAACCAATTTTATTCAATGTTTTAATTTTGGCTTGTAATCCCTCCCTTCCCCTACGAAAACAAATCCCTTTCTAGCAGACGAAAAAAAATGGTTAGCAAAAATAAAATCGTTATTCCCGCTCGTAATTAAGCCAGCAAACAGGTAAAAACGGTTGGAAACCATTAAATATTGATTAATAATTATGTTTCTAAAGTTTTCTGGTGTTTGTACTGGGAAAAAGCGTTGATAAAATAGAAAATATTACTACTGTCATTACGGACGTACATTAAACGCTTATGCCATTAGCTGGCTCGAACTTTGGCGAGCCTTCATCCCTGTGATTGGTTGACGCGGAGCTACAGCCGTATATGAAGGGTTAGCAAAAAATTAAACGTTATGCCGGGTGTAAATTTGGCGAGCCAACTAATAAAAACGCTTGGAAACGATTAAATATGAGTTATAAATTATATATTTAAAGTTTTTTGAGAAAGTGTTGGGAAAAACCAATTTTATTCAATATTTTAATTTTTGGTTTGTAATACGTCCCCTCCCCCTATAGTTCCCCTACGAGTTCGCTTTTCCTCTAAGCACGCAAGAATGGTTAGCAAAAAGAAAATCGTTATTCCGGGTAGTAATTAAGCGAGCAAACGGGTAAAAACGCTTGGAAATCATTAAATATTAATCAATAATTATGTTTATAAAGTTTTCTGGTGTTTGTACTGGGAAAAAGCGTTGATAAATTAGAAAATATTACTATTATCATAAGTGTATGTCATTACGGACGTATATTATACGCTTATGCTACTTGCTGCCTTGAACTCTGGCGACCCTTCATCCCTGTGATTGGTTGACGCGGAGCTACAGCCATCTATGAAGGGTTAGCGAGAATGCCGGGTGTAATTTTGACGAGCAAACTAATAAAAACGATTGGAAAATATTAAATATGAGTTATAAATTATATATTTGAAGTTTCTTGAGAAATTGTTGGGAAAAACCAATTTTATTCAATGTTTTAATTTTGGCTTGTAATCCCTCCCTTCCCCTACGAAAACAAATCCCTTTCTAGCAGACGAAAAAAATGGTTAGCAAAAATAAAATCGTTATTCCCGCTCGTAATTAAGCCAGCAAACAGGTAAAAACGGTTGGAAACCATTAAATATTGATTAATAATTATGTTTCTAAAGTTTTCTGGTGTTTGTACTGGGAAAAAGCGTTGATAAAATAGAAAATATTACTACTGTCATTACGGACGTACATTAAACGTTTATGCCATTAGCTGGCTCGAACTTTGGCGAGCCTTCATCCCTGTGATTGGTTGACGCGGAGCTACAGCCGTATATGAAGGGTTAGCAAAAAATTAAACGTTATGCCGGGTGTAAATTTGGCGAGCCAACTAATAAAAACGCTTGGAAACGATTAAATATGAGTTATAAATTATATATTTAAAGTTTTTTGAGAAAGTGTTGGGAAAAACCAATTTTATTCAATATTTTAATTTTTGGTTTGTAATACGTCCCCTCCCCCTATAGTTCCCCTACGAGTTCGCTTTTCCTCTAAGCACGCAAGAATGGTTAGCAAAAAGAAAATCGTTATTCCGGGTAGTAATTAAGCGAGCAAACGGGTAAAAACGCTTGGAAATCATTAAATATTAATCAATAATTATGTTTATAAAGTTTTCTGGTGTTTGTACTGGGAAAAAGCGTTGATAAATTAGAAAATATTACTATTATCATAAGTGTATGTCATTACGGACGTATATTATACGCTTATGCTACTTGCTGCCTTGAACTCTGGCGACCCTTCATCCCTGTGATTGGTTGACGCGGAGCTACAGCCATCTATGAAGGGTTAGCGAGAATGCCGGGTGTAATTTTGACGAGCAAACTAATAAAAACGATTGGAAAATATTAAATATGAGTTATAAATTATATATTTGAAGTTTCTTGAGAAATTGTTGGGAAAAACCAATTTTATTCAATGTTTTAATTTTGGTTTGTAATCCCTCCCTTCCCCTACGAAAACAAATCCCTTTCTAGCAGACGAAAAAAATGGTTAGCAAAAATAAAATCGTTATTCCCGCTCGTAATTAAGCCAGCAAACAGGTAAAAACGGTTGGAAACCATTAAATATTGATTAATAATTATGTTTCTAAAGTTTTCTGGTGTTTGTACTGGGAAAAAGCGTTGATAAAATAGAAAATATTACTACTGTCATTACGGACGTACATTAAACGCTTATGCCATTAGCTGGCTCGAACTTTGGCGAGCCTTCATCCCTGTGATTGGTTGACGCGGAGCTACAGCCGTATATGAAGGGTTAGCAAAAAATATACGTTATGCCGGGTGTAAATTTGGCGAGCAAACTAATAAAAACGCTTGGAAACGATTAAATATGAGTTATAAATTATATATTTAAAGTTTTTTGAGAAAGTGTTGGGAAAAACCAATTTTATTCAATATTTTAATTTTTGGTTTGTAATACGTCCCCTCCCCCTATAGTTCCCCTACGAGTTCGCTTTTCCTCTAAGCACGCAAGAATGGTTAGCAAAAAGAAAATCGTTATTCCGGGTAGTAATTAAGCGAGCAAACGGGTAAAAACGCTTGGAAATCATTAAATATTAATCAATAATTATGTTTATAAAGTTTTCTGGTGTTTGTACTGGGAAAAAGCGTTGATAAATTAGAAAATATTACTATTATCATAAGTGTATGTCATTACGGACGTATATTATACGCTTATGCTACTTGCTGCCTTGAACTCTGGCGACCCTTCATCCCTGTGATTGGTTGACGCGGAGCTACAGCCATCTATGAAGGGTTAGCGAGAATGCCGGGTGTAATTTTGACGAGCAAACTAAAAAAAACGATTGGAAAATATTAAATATGAGTTATGAATTATATATTTGAAGTTTCTTGAGAAATTGTTGGGAAAAACCAATTTTATTCAATATTTTAATTTTGGTTTGTAATACCTCCCCTCCACCTATAGTTCCTCTGCAAGAACGCTTTTCCTTTAAGCACGCAAGAATGGTTAGCAAAAATAAAATCGTTATTCCAGCCCGTAATTAAGCGAGCAAACAGGTAAAAACGCTTGGAAATCATTAAATATTAATGAATAATTATGTTTCTAAAGTTTTGTGGTGTTTGTACTGGGAAAAAGCGTTGATAAATTAGAAAATATTACTACTGTCATTACGGACGTACATCAGACGCTTATGCCATTAGCTGCCTCGAACTTGGGCGAGCCTTCATTCCTCCGCGGAGCTATAGCCATCTATGAAGGGTTAGCAAAAACTAAAACGTTATGCCGGGTGTAATTTTGGCGAGCAAACTAATAAAAACGCTTGGAAACGATTAAATACGACTTATAAATTATATATTTGAAGTTTCTTGAGAAATTGTTGGGAAAAACCAATTTTATTCAAAGTTTTAATTTTGATTTGTAATACCTACCCTCCCCCTACCCTATAGTTCCCCTACGAGAACGCTTTTCCTTCAAGCACACAAAATGGTTAGCAAAAATAAAATCGATATTCCAGCTCGTAATTAAGCGAGCAAACGGGTAAAAACGCTTGGAAACCATTAAATACTAATTAATAATTATGTTTTTAAAGTTTTATGGTGTTTGTACTGGGAAAAAGTGTTGATAAATTATAAAATGTCACTACTGTCATTACGAACGTACATTAGACGCTTATGCCATTAGCTGCCTCGAACTTTGGCGAGCCTTCATTCCTCCGCGGAGCTATAGCCATCTATGAAGGGTTAGCAAAAAAGTAAACGTTATGCCGGGTGTAATTTTGGCGAGCAAACTAATAAAAACGCTTGGAAACGATTAAATATGAGATATAAATTATGTATTCGAAGTTTCTTGAGAAATTGTTGGGAAAAACCAATTTTATTCAATGTTTTAATTTTGGTTTGTAATCCCTCCCTTCCCCTACGAAAACAAATCCCTTTCTAGCAGACGAAAAAAATGGTTAGCAAAAATAAAATCGTTATTCTCGCTCGTAATTAAGCCAGCAAACAGGTAAAATCGGTTGGAAACCATTAAATATTGATTAATAATTATGTTTCTAAAGTTTTCTGGTGTTTGTACTGGGAAAAAGCGTTGATAAAATAGAAAATATTACTACTGTCATTACGGACGTACATTAAACGCTTATGCCATTAGCTGGCTCGAACTTTGGCGAGCCTTCATCCCTGTGATTGGTTGACGCGGAGCTACAGCCGTATATGAAGGGTTAGCAAAAAATTAAACGTTATGCCGGGTGTAAATTTGGCGAGCAAACTAATAAAAACGCTTGGAAACGATTAAATATGAGTTATAAATTATATATTTAAAGTTTTTTGAGAAAGTGTTGGGAAAAACCAATTTTATTCAATATTTTAATTTTTGGTTTGTAATACGTCCCCTCCCCCTATAGTTCCCCTACGAGTTCGCTTTTCCTCTAAGCACGCAAGAATGGTTAGCAAAAAGAAAATCGTTATTCCGGGTAGTAATTAAGCGAGCAAACGGGTAAAAACGCTTGGAAATCATTAAATATTAATCAATAATTATGTTTATAAAGTTTTCTGGTGTTTGTACTGGGAAAAAGCGTTGATAAATTAGAAAATATTACTATTATCATAAGTGTATGTCATTACGGACGTATATTATACGCTTATGCTACTTGCTGCCTTGAACTCTGGCGACCCTTCATCCCTGTGATTGGTTGACGCGGAGCTACAGCCATCTATGAAGGGTTAGCGAGAATGCCGGGTGTAATTTTGACGAGCAAACTAATAAAAACGATTGGAAAATATTAAATATGAGTTATAAATTATATATTTGAAGTTTCTTGAGAAATTGTTGGGAAAAACCAATTTTATTCAATGTTTTAATTTTGGTTTGTAATCCCTCCCTTCCCCTACGAAAACAAATCCCTTTCTAGCAGACGAAAAAAATGGTTAGCAAAAATAAAATCGTTATTCCCGCTCGTAATTAAGCCAGCAAACAGGTAAAAACGGTTGGAAACCATTAAATATTGATTAATAATTATGTTTCTAAAGTTTTCTGGTGTTTGTACTGGGAAAAAGCGTTGATAAAATAGAAAATATTACTACTGTCATTACGGACGTACATTAAACGCTTATGCCATTAGCTGGCTCGAACTTTGGCGAGCCTTCATCCCTGTGATTGGTTGACGCGGAGCTACAGCCGTATATGAAGGGTTAGCAAAAAATTAAACGTTATGCCGGGTGTAAATTTGGCGAGCAAACTAATAAAAACGCTTGGAAACGATTAAATATGAGTTATAAATTATATATTTAAAGTTTTTTGAGAAAATGTTGGGAAAAACCAATTTTATTCAATATTTTAATTTTTGGTTTGTAATACGTCCCCTCCCCCTATAGTTCCCCTACGAGTTCGCTTTTCCTCTAAGCACGCAAGAATGGTTAGCAAAAAGAAAATCGTTATTCCGGGTAGTAATTAAGCGAGCAAACGGGTAAAAACGTTTGGAAATCATTAAATATTAATCAATAATTATGTTTATAAAGTTTTCTGGTGTTTGTACTGGGAAAAAGCGTTGATAAATTAGAAAATATTACTATTATCATAAGTGTATGTCATTACGGACGTATATTATACGCTTATGCTACTTGCTGCCTTGAACTCTGGCGACCCTTCATCCCTGTGATTGGTTGACGCGGAGCTACAGCCATCTATGAAGGGTTAGCGAGAATGCCGGGTGTAATTTTGACGAGCAAACTAATAAAAACGATTGGAAAATATTAAATATGAGTTATAAATTATATATTTGAAGTTTCTTGAGAAATTGTTGGGAAAAACCAATTTTATTCAATATTTTAATTTTGGTTTGTAATACCTCCCCTCTCCCTATAGTTCCCCTGCAAGAACGCTTTTCCTTTAAGCACGCAAGAATGGTTAGCAAAAATAAAATCGTTATTCCAGCCCGTAATTAAGCGAGCAAACTGGTAAAAACGCTTGGAAATCATTAAATATTAATGAATAATTATGTTTCTAAAGTTTTGTGGTGTTTGTACTGGGAAAAAGCGTTGATAAATTAGAAAATATTACTACTGTCATTACGGACGTACATCAGACGCTTATGCCATTAGCTGCCTCGAACTTGGGCGAGCCTTCATTCCTCCGCGGAGCTATAGCCATCTATGAAGGGCTAGCAAAAACTAAAACGTTATGCCGGGTGTAATTTTGGCGAGCAAACTAATAAAAACGCAACGATTAAATACGACTTATAAATTATATATTTGAAGTTTCTTGAGAAATTGTTGGGAAAAACCCATTTATTCAAAGTTTTAATTTGGATTTGTAATACCTACCCTCCCCCTATAGTTCCCCTACGAGAACGCTTTTCCTTCAAGCACACAAAATGGTTAGCAAAAATAAAATCGATATTCCAGCTCGTAATTAAGCGAGCAAACGGGTAAATACGCTTGGAAACCATTTAATACTAATTAATAATTATGTTTTTAAAGTTTTATGGTGTTTGTACTGGGAAAAAGTGTTGATAAATGACAATGTATTACTACTGTCATAAGTGTATGTCGAGCAAAGGAGTAAAAACCCTCGGTAAGAATGTAATAACAGTAATGAATCTAGGGAAAAACTAATTTTATGAACTATTTCATTTTGAATTAGGATACCTCCCCTTCCCTTTAGTTCCCATAGCAGTACACTTCCCCTTCAAGCACTCAAAGAAAAAAGGTTAGCAAGTAGAAAATCATTATGCCACCTCTTAAATTAACGAGCAAACGAGTAAAAACGCTTGGGAACAATTAAGTATCAATTAAAAATGTATTTTCTAATGTTTCCCGGTCATTTCTCTGCGAAAAGTAGTTTCATGAAGTGTTTTGTTATACCATCCTAATTTTGTTTACTAAAGAGTTATGTATATGCTATAAATAAATTAATTTGTTTAAATACAGTTATTTATTCGCAGTTTTACTTTAAATTTACTTTAATGTATTGTGGGAAGTCGCCTTTCTATTATTTTCACTACATCTTTTATTTTAATTAACAACTAACGCTTAATTTTTAGTCATTTAGGTTAATTCATATTCATTTAGGATTGTCAAAGGCTTAATATAGAATAAGCAGACGCCGTTTAATTTTTCGAGAAATTCTGAGAGTTATGCCGGGTTAGCAAAAAATCGGTAGCAAAGAAAAATTAGGTAAACTAGTATCACCCCTGATAACGATCAGACCTTTCACTGATCTGGGCTGCGTTCAGCAGAGGTCACCAAAAAAGACAGCGGATTTTGGAAAACGTTTACCGGTGAGCTCTGTCGTCATAGCTTTTCTTCGGTCATCGGTGTTGTTTAAAAATGACGCTAGCGCAATAAAGCGTGCAAGGTACCAAGGCTTAATAAAAATTTTATAATAACACATTTATAGAGATAGATAAGAACAACTTTTATAATTTAAATTAGAAACTAACATGTCTCTTAAAATTCTCGCGTGATCAACTGGTTTCACGCGTATTAAATAGCTATAATCCCATCTGAATCAGCAAGAGCTATTTGTAGTAATTCTCTCATGTTTTTTTCGCCAAGCTGAGAACTACGCGTTTTACGTCACGTTATCCAAAAATCCGACTTTTTTTTGGTGACCGCCCTGGCTCAGCACTGAGCACCGTGACGTCAAAATTCAAAACAAAAATCCCGTTCTGTAGGCCACTGTTAACAGCGCTGAGCTCTGCTGTACGCGGCCCAGATTTCGACCATGATGCTTTCTTCTATTATACAATCTAAGCTTGATTATTTAAAAGTGTATTTAACTTTCGGCTCACTCTGAACCGTTAATGTCTCTGCATTACAGAAACGAAAACCAAGCGTTTACTTTTTAGTTCACTAGGCCTATTGACAAATAAAAGTTCATTTGACCAACATAGTAGCGTTCTTCTTGTAATTACTATAGAAAGGATTACGCTATAAACAGATGTAGTATACCTTAAGTAATTTATAAACATCCATTTCAAATAATAACATAAAAAATATTCTTGGGATATCAAAATGAAACGGAGCTTTATAGCTACAAAACTACTAAAGGCATCGAAAATACGAAAAATATTTCCATTTATTAATTTTTCATTATAAGAAAACCAAATATTAAGGTTTTGTATGATTTCTTTCCACAAAACACAAGGCAAACTGCTAAAGCGGTGCACTAGTGTAACAACGGACGGACACACACAGACTTAAACATAGACTTCTTTTTAACTCTTTCCGTTTTAATTTTGAGTTGAGAAACAAGATTATCTTAAATATAATTAATATTATATATTTTCTTCGTTAGTTGTTCGCCTTATTGAGCGTTACATCGTGTTGATAAAGAACAATTAAACATTCTTGAGAGACTTGACCAGTATTGGCGTTTGAAATGAAGCATACGCCGGTTGCTTCGCCTTATAAAAATAGGTAGTATATAAGGGTTTCGAATCGCAGCTATGGATAAGAACAGCGCAATTGCGTGAACCTTTGGTGGAAGCCCCGCTATTGGGAGGCCGGACGTTTCTCGTAACCCTGGCCGATGATGATGGAGTAGAAGCCAGGTGTGCGGACTGGTGTCCATGTGGGATGGATAAAAACAAAGACCAGAAGATGGTGGTGTTAGAAGCCAGTAAATCCTAAATTTTAGAAAGTATCCCATAATTTCTATAAAGTGCTATTTTTTGGTATTTTGATGTAAGTATTTATAATCCCAGCTGTGTGACGTTTTAAAGGAAGAATTAGCAAGATCTCATTTGGTCAGAACAAAAAATCGCTTCGCTCGCTCAGGATATTTTTACGTTCAATTGTCTCATAATTGAATTTGATTTTTTTTTCGTTTTTATTTAAAATTATAGCATATGCTTTGCATTCTGAGCTTCGACCCAATATAATTTCACCTAAAACCTTTCATCCGAAATCCCTAAGCTCATGTAGCTCTCTTAGATAAGACTTCATACTATCTTTACCAGGCCGTTAATGTGTGTTTAAAATTTCAAAGAGATCCCTAAATTGGTTTATTTTATAAAAAATAAAGTTGCTAAGGGTAGTTTTCATTTCCTAAAAATTAATCGCAGATTTTGACGAAAAAGTGGAAATGTTTCAATCTTGTTCATATATTTTTCGACATTTTTCTTATCTTTGGGAAGGGGGCGTCCATATCCATATTTAGACTGTACCCCCCTAAATTTGTAACGTTCCTACGCGCCTGTAGTAGAGGTGACTTATTTGTTGCCAGTTTGAGCCCTTGCAGGTCCCTCTAGTCAACCCTGAAAAAATCATCCTGCAAATCACACGTCAAAGGAAAACGCAATAACTGTCACTCCAGTGGCAAACTAGGGGAGTTATATGCTTGAAAACCATATTACATTTAACATTATTGCACTACGAAAGCTAAGATCATCAAAAAACAAAAATAAACTATTCGAATGTCTCGTAAGTTAAAGCATTTTCATCGGTGAGAAAATATAACTTATTAATGATGTAAATCGAAGACAGGTTGAACAAAGAAGCTAGAGAGGAAGAGATAAAGATTTGGTTGGAGTGCATCGTAAACCATACGGGGAAAGACTTGCATTCACTCTTGTGATTAAATTATCTCTGTTTGCCGTTGCAACAACAGATCCATTTGTGCCTCAAAAGAGCTTTGCCGGCAATTCTTAATTGTTTCGAAATGTTTAGAAAGGATTCGTTTTAATGTTGAGGAGTCAGCAACGAACTTTATGACCAGTTTGTTTAACAATAATCATAATACAGTATTTTGTTGGTAACCGCTAATTACCAACTGCAAATCTTCAATATCAGCGCTAATTATTTCTGGGAATAAATTATATTTCTGAAAAGACACACGCTATTGTTACAGGCATTCAAATAAATAACAATATCAATCTCTAGAAAATAGCTGAAAAGAAAAAGAAGTTCAAATTCATGAAACTTATCATTTTCAGGCGTTGTTTTAGGCTCCTCTGTAATTTTCTCGTCAAACTAGCAATCACTTTTAATTATGCAAAACATCGACTGTCACTTTAATGGTTTCAACTAAAAGCAAATAGAAATAAGAGAAAGTAAGGCAAAAGGAGAGGCGTTTAATGTTGATTTGTATTCAAATTACTCCTTTTATTCTTGTGCAAAATTACACCGACAAATAGTCAAGTGATTTACTAAAGAGCCACCTACTTACAATTTAATTAAATCAACGTAATTTAAAGTAATTAATCGTATAAATTTAAAATGAAATTCTACAGGGCCTGTAGGCCCTTGTAGATATGACTTGATACCCGTTTGTAATGCTAAACAAAAAAATCACGTTTTTAGGGTTAGCGGCCCATAGAAAAAGCATTACATTTTACCCGGTTTTTTAGGGAAATTGTCATAGTCGATACGGAAAAACTACAGCGAAGTTAGTTTTCGGAATACTTTCAAATTAACAAGCATTTACTAAATGAGAAACTTACCTGTTTAGTTTTTAAATAAATGAAGTCTAATTTTTGTAATTTAACCAAAAGTAATATAAGAAACCTCCCTTCGGGAGGAAAGTATACAAAGGCGAATTTTTCCCGATACATCCTCGTACCGCGAATGTCCCCGCGCACTTATACAGCCGTAAACAAAGTTTAAAAAATAGGGCCGCGCCGCGTAGAGCGTAGGAATACATTCTCTGATCTCACGATTGCGTCGGCTGCTTAAGTTAAGTCAATTTCACAGACTCATTGTAATTTTAAACTTTTCCAATGAAATAATTCATGCAGCATTTTTAGATTTTGATGATAATCAACCGCGTCCTAAACAGGCAGTGACTCGATTATAGGATTTTCATAGGTCTTTGCATAAAATTTGAATTAAACCCTTACCTTGCCAAGGTATATGACTAACACTATACATAGATAGCTTTTAAAATGGTGTTATTATCTATCTCGAAATTTTGTTCTTGTATTCATATTTTTATCTTCTTCTTGGCTTCACAACAAACTAAATTTTCGTTTCGAAATAACCGTATGTGAATATTTATTAGCAAAATCAGGAATCTTCTATTTCTTTACGACAGACGGCTAAGCAGACTACACCAGTTTCCCAATTCCAACGACCATATCAAAGTACTAAGATCTGCCGTACCTTGTCCGTGAGCAATAGTGTCTGAATATGGTATTTGGTGGTTCGAGGATGTCTCGCGTGTTTTAACGTTATGCCTATGGCGCCTTGTATACTTCCCTCCCGTAGGGAGGTTTCTTATATTACTTCTGATTTAACTAATTAATTATGCCTCGAATTCCCTATTTCATTGCAGGCGACAGTATGAAAGTTTATTTCATAGTAGACGAAAGTAAGGCAACGCTAATTAATTTTTTGATATTTTATCCGAGCTTTAACACCTTTATTTGGATTTTTTAATGAACTATAACGCCCATAAAAACCAAAATTGTTTTTATCAGGTCCAATTTTCGTCTAAAAAAGTAATTCAGGTAAATAATTACAGTTAATAGAGGTTTTTATATCGTTTGAATTAATTTTTCGACGTTCGTTTTGGCCAAGGCTTAAGCTGAATTTTGGTAAGTCTGTGTAATATACTCTTTATAGCGTCTTTCGTCCTTTAAGATTATAAAAAAAGCTGATTTACAGCTCTGTTTTGGAATTTGATATAGTCTGCTTCGTTTCATGCTAGAAACATATCCTAAGTTCCTAACCCTAGGTTCTACACTTTAAAATACTACTGGAAAGATGACAGAAAGTGTTTTCGCTTGGCAGTTAAGACGTACGTAGGCGCAGTTAATTCAACACTTCCATATGAGGTATACAGGGTTTCATTATTTTTTAATTATATATTAATTTTATTTTGGCTATTCTTAGTGAGCATTCGTATGTTTGAACGCAATTTCAGATTTTTGTGGTCTCCCAAATCACCAAAACTGTAAGTTTAACATTTTAGGGCAAATTATTATAATAATACAGAATATGTATAGATCATCAAGGGTATAAATAGGCAACCTAAGACCCATTTGATTTATGATGTAATAGATCATGTTAGGTTTAGATACAGGGTTAAGCTTATGTTAGGCTAGGTTGTTATGAGTGGCTGTTCACCTGTTTTTGGAATTATCAAGTTTTATCAACTGAATATATTTCCCCTTTTCCAAAATTTTACTAAATTTCATTTGTTTTTACCCCTGATTATTGCTAATTATCTTGTTTATTGCCACAAATTTTCTAAAAAAATGGTATTTTAACTTCTTTCTACCCTAAAAAGAGGCGCACTTTTAGCCATTCGTAGGTTGCCTTTTTTTAGCCATAATCAATGCATCCATGATCTTCTTAGAGGGAATTTACATAGGCTGATTGCAATAATGATTTTACAGACAGCTTCTTAAATAGATTAGAGCACATTCCTTTTTTTGTAAAGTTTAACACACTTATTTAGGAAGTAAACAGTTCTACGAAATTAAATAGTTAATAGTTTTACGATTTTGAAAAGGCTATTAATTTTAATTAATACTCACTAATATCTCGTGCCATCATTATCAATAATGTATGAAAAACCAAAGATGATTTCGATTTATATTTTATTCAAAACCGCTAACCAGGAATACATAGATTTAGTACTTGGAATCCTTAAGAGACCATTTTTTGGGCCTGGGTGTCTGACTGAAAGGGGTGGCGGTGTAGAAACCGTCACCGTTGACGTCATGCATAATTCATTTGACGTATTTTGCGACCTGCGCCGCGACTCCCGCGACCTATGCGCGGTGAACCCGAATGTAAACATGATACGTCGTCTGAACAAGTAGACCAAGGATTACGTTTCTAAAAAAAAGGCAAGACTAGCTTTCCGTTAAAAACTCGATATTACTATTTCTCACTGGGTGGAGTAAAAATTTAATTTCTTCCACTCTTCACCAAAGTTATACAAAAAGAAAACATCAGTATCCCTATGCAAAGGCTTAGTGTTTAAAGGGAGGTAACGTCATCTTTTCTCGAAATTATTATAGCATTCGTTTTGAATACTGAATTTTGAGCTATACTAACTTCTAAATCGTCGACTTTAGTTACAGTTAGAGAAATTTCCGCCTCAAAAACGTCGTTAACGTCAAACTGTTCCAAGTTCTCGCACTTTCCGACCATTTCGGAGCCGAAACTGATGCAGACGACAGCTTAAAAGGTCATGATCTCGATCTGTCCCACACATTCGCATAACCAATGAGACGCGAGGAAGGAGGAGCAGGTGGTTTAAAAGTTTTTGGGGCTTCCCCTCACAGTCAATCAGATATTTGTATGGGGTCTATGGCCTCTTATAGATTCCAAGAACTAAATCTATGTATTCCTGCGCTAACTAATAGCATTTTCGGTTCCTTAGAATAATAGGGACGGGAAATGACATTTTCAGCCTGTTAAGAGTTGACTACTGCCTTAAGACTGAAGTGACAGATATTATACAAAAACGACTTTGTTTGGACCAAGACCGAAAAAACCAACGATATGAGTGAGGTTTATCAATTGACTGAAGTTCCAGATATTGAAACTTTTCTTTAAGTATTTTTAGAAGTTTAATCCTTAATCACTATTTAATTCAATCAACTGATTTTACTCTTAATCGATCTATTCCCTCTAAATTTCTTCAAAAAATTGCATATCTCCACTTTTTCAAGAACAATTCCATTTTCCGAAAACATTTTATCATGAAATTAATTATTTTGAAGGGATTTCTTATCGATGTTCCTTAACTTGCAAGCACCTTGACGGACATTGGTTTAAATGTTAGTAGCTTGAGAAATTTTCAAGGTTGCACCAAAAAATGTTTTTTCAACGGTTACAATTTGTTGAGAGGACTGATATTCGATAAAATATGATTAAGAGTAGTTTATTTTGCTCGGACTAATAAAATAATGTCGTTTATCAAAGGAAAAGGAACAACATGTGTCCCATGTGGTACCTTTTAGTAGGTAGCTCTCCTTTCATGGACGGGAAAAATATTTTATAAGCATAAAAATAACCAAAGGTTAGTGTAAAGATTCCATAAAAAGAAAAATTTCTCAGTACTGTACAATGTCAGTTTTTATTCTTTTAAGCGGAATTAATACATAAATCACTTCACTCTAAACGAGTTATGATATAAAATTTTGCAGTCATCCGTGCTTTCAGTGTAAGGGGTTTTTCGGTCTTGGTCCAAACAAGGACGTTTTTGTATATAGTTATATAGGATTAGCATGTAATTATTGAAATTATTATAATTATTTTAATGAATATATAAAATTTGTATAACATATTTGAAAAAATCGATGCTGAGCAAAAGTGTAATATTTGCTTTGCTCGTCTTGTTATTCATATTCAAATTATTTATTTTTTGACAAAATTATCTTTGAAAATGGAAACAAAAATGTTTTTCTTTTTCCCAATTGCTCAATATTTTTAATAAAAACAACAATCTTTTGAACTGAAAATAAAATTTAGTTTTATCGAAAGTTGTTAAAACTATTTAACATTAAAAAATTGATGAGAAAAACATTTTGGTTTCACATTTTCGAAACTATTGCGAAAATGTTTAAATTTAAATGAGCATTTTGTAAATTTTGTTTACGCACAGAATTAATTTCAAGAGATATGCAATACGTTTGTTTTAAATTTGAAAAGTTAACATTCAATTTTGATTTAAATCATTAAGTGATTTTGGCTAGAATTTATATCCGATCAATTTAAGAGAAATACAAATAAAATTGGGATTTTTTTCAAAATTAATCCTAATTTAATAAAGGTAATTATTGAAATTGAAAAGCTAAATATCGTAAATATATTTAATTATTATAATTATAACCAATTAAAGAACCCGCTAGATTAATAATAAAAATAAGAATAATGAAAATCTACGAAGGGATATCCACTTTGAGCTTGTGGCTTTTGTTACCGGTGGTTCGCTTTTACAACGCAAAGAGGGATGTTGGGTAGCGTCGTCTGACGTCTGCCACAGCTAACCGACAGAGTCCTATACTAACTATTACCGTTAACCTCAACAAGTTTTGATGGAAAGGAGAAACCGGGTAAGACCGCGGAGGAAAACTCCTTTTTACAAGTGGGGAGAGAACTTGCAAACTCTAAGCGGGAGGGTTTTAGTCCCGGGTTTAATTTTCACCCGAAGCCACTGTCCTTTAATTGAAGGCTGCCAGGTTAAAGTACTAGCCACTACGCACTATTAACGTAATCATTTAAATTGTAATACTTATGTAGCACCAATAAATGATTATTTTAATTAAACTTAAAAATTAATATATCAAATTAAAAAATCCCGCTTTATTAGAAATGTAATATTAGCCTTGCTCCTCTTGTTATTCATATCATAATCAAAGTAATAGTTCCAAATATTTTAATAAAGTATCCTCAAAATTGGATAAAAAATCACACCTTTATCATGACACCCTCTTGTCTATAAGGCGAATATTAGAGTAATAAAATAAGGAAAAGTAATTAAGGACTGAAAGCATGTTTTATCACAAAAGCTTTCGCATCACACAAATTAATTTTATTATCGTTAAATTGTTTGAATATAACTTGATAAATACCTAGTAACTTGATATTGACTATATCAGGACTAGACTAAACTCGAGTATGACTAGTGGGCGTGCTTAATTGAGGGGGGGGCAGTTAATGACAAAGTTTCAATTATTCGATTCAGAGATCCTCGGTACTTTAGTGGGTAGAGGACGGGGAGAAGTTATTTTTTAGACCTTGCTTCGGAAGGCAGGCGATTAAGGCGAATGGGGTAAGATTTTCCCTCAGTGCTTGGGACGGTGTAGGTATAGCTTTGCTATAGAAAAATCGTAATAATAGACTGTTACGACTGTATACATACGCTCTAGATGATATAAATATGAAATAGTGTTTCTATGTGGATTTCACTTTCATATAGTAAAATCTTCAATTCACCCCAACTGAATAATTAGAAGAGGGGGCGCTTTTTTGAAATTTTGGGAGGGGCTTCAGAGTATTTTCAGGGGGCTCAAGCGCCTCCAAAAAACCGCTGGCGACGCCACTGCCACGAAAAGATAATCAAATACACGGTGTTCCAAAAAGGGTGGTAGGACCAAAGTAAAGAGGGTTCTATGGGCAATTTTTAGACAAAAATGTTCTAAGATATTTTGCCCTAAGAGCCACCGTTTACAAGATCTGATATTATAGTTGTTTTAAGGATGACCCCTTAAATTTTACTTAGAAACCGAGAGAGACAATGCAAATTTAATTCAGGGGGCCTCCGTAAAACACTTGGACAATGATCATAACTTGTTTAGGTCAAACCATCCCTTTAGGAACACCCTCTATAAAGATGAAATTATTTTAGCTAATATTTTTTAATTTTTGCAAAATCTTCTCTCTTTTGGTAGCGAATCAGGAAAGGTCTTTTTGCGCCCCAAAACTCGAGGGGGAAACCACTAAGAAAATTTTGTACACCTGATTTCAGATTTCAAATGACTTCAATTGAACTATCATAGACTTCATTTGACTTCAAAGACTTCACTAACTGTATTTGATTTCAAATGACTTCATTAAAATTTAAAAAGACTTCAAGTGATTTCAATATAATTTATAAAGACTTCAAGTGACTTCAATACAATTTTTAAAGACTTCAAGTGACTTCAATATAATTTTTAAAGATTTCAAGTGACTTCAATATAATTTATAGACTTCAATATGACTTCAACATAATTTATAGACTTCAATGTGACTTCAATTTAGTTTGTAAAGATTTCAAGTGACTTCAACGTAATTTAAAGACTTCAAGTGATTTCAGTATAATATGTGAAGACTTCTAGTGACTTCAACATAAGTTAGTGACTTCAATAGAATTTATTATAAAAAAACGTCTTGGTTTGGACCAAGGCCGAAAAAACAAACGATATGTGTGAGGTTTATCATTTGACTGAAATTTCAGATATTGCAATTGTTTTAGTTATTTTTATCCATTTAATCCTTAATCAATATTAAATTCAATCAAATGATTTTACTGTTAATTGATCTAGTCCCTCTAAATTAATTGAAAAAATTACATATCTACGCTTTTTCAAGAACAATTACATTTTCCGAAAACATTTTATCATGAAATTAATTATTTTGAAGGGAGTACGTGTTGAGCTATCAACATAGAATATTTGAAATATTCTATTGACTTTCTAAAAAGAGCAAGCGAACTTTGACATAATTCGAAAGGAAAATGTAAAAATTTAATCGAAATGCTACATTTCTATTGTCGCCTCTATGAAGAAAAGATTGCACTGCAATTTTCCTTTCCGTGCTTTAGAATTTCTTGGTCATAACTCAGTCTTCATTTGAAACGTCACCACCCCTTTCTACATTGTTGGCGCTACTTGTACACCGGTTACGTATTACGCGTAATCATTTTAGCAAGCTTAAAGACCATTTCGGAAAACACACAGGGGCGAGGCCACCATTGGGGTATTATCCCTCGCACCAAGGGTCACCGCCAGACGGAGTCAATTCGCTCTGCCTATAGCGGTGCTTCTAGGCGAGAGAGAGAAGACCCCAATGGCGGCATCACCCTTGTGTTTTAGTTTCTCTGTATGTAATTTCTAAAATGGTCTACTCACTTACAAATGTACACAAATTACACTGAGTGATCGGTCCTTCAGGCGCTAGTGAGTGACAAGCCACAACCATAATCATTCATGTACAGGAAAGTTTTATAGTTTTAGGTTATTAAGGTTGGCGGGCAAGTCCGGAGAGTCACTAATGTGAAAAGGTTTCGAACTATATGGTATTATTGGCTGAGTGTGTTGCGACGGCTCAGATGACGCATACACTTGAAAAACTGGTGCTTTTAAAAATTTATAAATTTAAATTTAAATAGAGGAAGGGGGGTCGGATTAAAGTGTGACCTTCGCATAACTGGTAATGAATAATGTGTATACCCATATTATTTCCGCATGAAATGAATATAACAAGTCATTGGTACTGAGAAGTATTTCTTTTTATGTAATCTTTACCTTTACCTTTGGTTATATCAGAAGTAAGATAAGGAACTAGAAGTAACGAGGTAACCAAACTCTTCACTTGGTGATGGAAGAGGCATAAAATCGTCAAATTTGTTCACTAGTGCTAGGCTCTATTACCAATGCAGGGCACTTTAATTCTAGTCCCTTATCTTACTGCTGGTTATATTTATACCGATATCATATTTTTCCTGTGCTACAGAGAGCCACCTACTAAACGAAACCACACAGGATAAACATTGTTGCTTTGTCTCAAGAAGACGACATTAGTTTGAGAAAAAAAGTCATTTATTATATTTTCTCTAAAATCAGTCTTCTCAGAAACTTACTACAGATTTAAACTTTTTTGGTGCCAACTTGAAAATTTGTTAAGCCAGCAACAATTAATACTATGTCCGTCAAGGTGCTTACAAGTTAGTGAACAACGACACGAAATCCCTTCAAAATAATTAATTTCATGTAAAATGTTTTCGGAAAATGTAATTGTTCTTGAAAAAGCGTAGATATGTAATTTTTTAAATTAATTTAGAGGAACTAGATCGATTAACAGTAAAATCATTTGATTGAATTTAATATTGATTAAGGATTAAATGGATAAAAATAACTAAAACAATTGCAATATCTGAAACTTCAGTCAAATGATAAACCTCACACATATCGTTTGTTTTTTCGGCCTTGGTCCAAACCAAGACGTTTTTTTATAATATCTGTACTTCAGTCTTATTGTAATTAAAATTTGAATAATTTTATTTTTGCTTTACCGTCATACATTTGGGGTTGATCTATTTCTAATTGCTTAAAGAAGTACTTAAGTATCGTTAATTACATTTAACTTATATTCAAAAACATTGATTTCGATAAGCATATAATGTTGCACTTTATTTATGAAAGAAGATTAAAAATGACGGTATTTGAAATATGGAAGAAAAATATTTGTTTCTTACACTGTATACATATACAGTGTTGTCGAGATCAGACCAACAGCTTCCTTTATGTAAAACCCCCAATACTGCCAACGGGAGATGTCATACTAAATTATACAGGGTGTAAATAAATGTTTAGAATTCATGTTTTATTGTATGCCTGAATGCAACAAAATATATTAAAGCACAGTCCTACGATTAGTCTTAGTCTCTTAGAACCTGGGTCTCAAATTGCAACCTCTAAACTGTTTGGTAAACAACTCAACGTAAATATTCAAAGTGTCTACCATTGTGGTTGAGGCACTCTTCCAGAGGATTGTCCGTGTCTTACATTACTTTTGCAACCACTAAACTCATGACGCATGGTAAGACTAATGGTATTGCCGTTAAGGCTTGATGTATGGGGATATGATTATGCTGGTAGTAATGCCCTTGTAAACTGGCACGAACAGTAGAATGGTTTAGTTCAACTTCATGTTCCACCGCTCTACTACTAGCATGAGATTGGCTTCAAAACTATCTACGATGTCAAAGTCTCTATCCTCATTACAGACTATACAGTCTCTTCTACGTTCACGATCTTGCACTACCGAAATCACGAAGGTGCTCGCACCCGAATGTTGTCGGTGTGGAGACCGTTCGGCATAAAGCACTGCCTTTAGTTGAACATTACCGCGACCTTCACCCAAAATAAACGTGCTGTCCTATTTGTCCTGGTTAGAATAGGTTGGCATTTTGCTAGGAAACGAGACTAACTACTGTAATTCTACTACTTAGCTGCGACACTGAAAGACCCTGTATATATAAAGAGACCGGAAGTTCCTCAAAGTTTTCAAAGATTGCCAGCTTGAGCAGGTCATGGTGTGTATAGTGGTGAAGGTCGCTTTAACGTTCGACACGTGACACCACGGTATGTTTGGTCCTCCAATGTCCTGACCCGATAGGTCCAAACAATTACCATCTTGGTTTTTCGGATCAGTGTTGCGGTATTGCTGGTCCCATTAGAAATACAAGGTCTGTAGTGTTACAATTGTAACAATACGTCTGTTAAAAAGGCACAAATACTGTTAAAAAACCATTGTAATAATGGTTGGCCAATTTTTAAACACCCCTAACCTTAAACTTTGGACAAAATAAGGAAAACATAAAAGTTTCTTGGGAATAACTTTGAAGAAGGTCCGAGTTGTCTGTGGAACGAGAAAAAAAGGCCGTAGTTAAAAGTAATTAGTCTCGTCTCTTAGCAAAATGCCAGTGCAGGGTGACCACAACAAAGCCTTGAAAAAATATAGGAAAATAGGAAATTTACAATTGATTTATAGGAAATTATAGAAGATGTTTCATTAAAAAAATAGGAAAATATAGGATATTTGCCATTGAATAAATAGGAAAATATGGGATATTTGCCATTGAAAAAATAGGAAAAAATAGGTTTCAAATGATTTGGAATTAATAAGACATGATTTTCAACACATACTGAAACACTATTAAAACATTCAATTTAAAAGATTAAAAAAAATTCGTTAGCCAGATACCTCATGAAACTGACGGAATACTGAACTCAGGGCATGAACGCTGGATTTCTAAAGGGACTGGTAAACGGGGTAGATTCCTCTCTATAGCACGTTCGCTCTGTAAAAAAGTAAATAAAAAAAACGGGTACGGCCAAGGTCGTTTGACTTTTTTCAAAATGGCTCCACGATGGCTCGCGTAACGACTGTTGAGAAAGTGAAAGACGAAGTAAGAAAAGGGAAAAGAGAAACCCACAATGATCACAACTACTTTGAAAGGTTGGTATTTGTATTATAATTTATTTAATTAATTAAATAAGGTGATTTTTTTGCGGTATGGTGTTAGGGAACGTATTTAAGGGCCCAATATTTTAAGCCTTGGCTTACTGTCAGTCTGAGTCTCTGAGACTTTTTGTTTTGAAGTGTGAATTTACGATTATTAATCATTTTCAAAGGTTTCAATTTGTTTATTACGTTACTCAATTTTTTTTAAATTTTATAGTATTTCGAATAATAAGAAGAAGCGAATTGACGAAAGTAGAGATATAAATTATTATGGAATTGACAAAGACTGCGGTCCTAATGAACCCTATGATGAGCTGGAGGTTTTTGAGTTCATTGATAATGTAATTAACTGCTGTGATAATTTTCCCCCTACATCCATCTGTGAAAATGCAGAAAGTTGTGACAAAAAGTTCAAATATATAGAAAAAAAAAGAAACCATAGTGTCTCTATGTCTTTTACGTAAGTAAAATAAGAAACGTTTTAGGCGCAAATTTTTATCAATACGGTCGCACTCTTAAGTATAGTTAGGCTTAGTTTT
>JAEQBA010000139.1:0-51595 GCA_019434445.1 Phalangium opilio | reverse complement strand
TTGGGACATCAAGTTAAGCCCACATCCCTAACGGAACGTAATAATAATAATAGAAGTGGACTTCACGCGAAAGACACTGATTTAAGTGATATTTTTAAAGTGTTAAAACAACTGGAAGTTTTCATCAAAGTAGACTGGATGTTATATTAAGGACGTGGTTCGTTTTAGCAAAGAACAGGTGAGTTTTCGTTTACTTCTCTATTTATTATGCTCGTAAAATTATGGTTTAGACTGCATTAAATGTTTGAGAACTTTGGATATCTAAACGCGAAATGGTATATTATCATGGATGAAACATCCATGATATTATTGTGTAATCCCTTGAAAATTGGGAAATAGGAAATTTTGAAATAGAGGAAGGTGTGACAGGTTGGAAATATTCCAATGATTTGATTATGTTTTGCTTACATATATAATTGACACTCCCATATTAAATTAATATAGAACCTGGTACTATCCAAGGTAGAGTAGTGAGGTGACACCACATCTCAGAATATATTCAAATTTATTTATTTTTGCATACCAAATTATACCCAACCCCTAAAGAAATTAAAGCCTGTGGGCTCCAGTATGTCCAAAGGTTTTCTGGGAAATTTCGTAATAATCATCTGTCAGAAAAGGGGGCAGTCTATTAAATCCCCTTTTTTGGGATCATAATTTTTAGCTTAATCGTTTCGGGTAGGTAAAAAATGTAACCTGTTAATATAATCTTTAAGTATCACGGTCATCTATTTCAAAGTTTCCCTCTTCATATCCCCTTTGGCCCCTCCCTTATACCCTGGCTGATATAATGATTTTAGCAAGAGTCATAGCCTCGGGGATGGGTGGGTTTTGATATTGCGTGGCTCCAAGAGTCCAAGACGTTCGCTATACCAATAATTATGTTGCTATAACGACGCAACATAACATGAATTTATTCAGTCTCCGTATGAATTTTGAATAGAATACGAGGAAAGGTTCGGGAAACTTTTAAAATGGTTTAAAATGATAAGGAAAGGGTTCAGGAAACTTTAAAATGGTCTAAAATGCCAAGTAAACGTCAAGGAATATTACAATTAGTCCAAAATGTTAAGGGAAAGTTTGAAAATAGATTTGTTAAATCGCGGAAATTTAACCCAAAGTTCAGAATTAATAGAAATATTTTCCAAATGATCAGGGAAAAAACTTCAGAGAACCTTAGACTTTAGGGAGGTCTTAGATAATAAAATTCGGGAAATTTAACTCAAAGTTCAAAAGGTCAATACTTTTCACCCCATTCCATTGAGTCTATTCATGTTAAAATTAAATCAACTCATGATATTACTGTATAACTATATAGTGGTAGCACAGGGGGTACTTAATATTCTTCTAGCCATCATTTTCATTGGTTAAAAAAAATTGTCTCGACATTGGAATATCTGGACCCTGGGGCCATTTAGAGAAAGAATCTAAAAAGACCCTGGATTTGCCGTAGATAATTAAAAACACCGCAAAAATTTAGAAGGAGTCTGGAGAAGAAAAGAAAAAAAAACACCCCTGTTGTTTATTAACTTTTTTCTTCTTCTTAAGTCTTAGTCTTAGTTTTAACCACCTGCGGCTAAGTAACTTAGCTTCCAGAGAGATCAGGGGTCTATTTGGGTTAGGGCAAAGAACCGTAGAAATTTGGCTACTGTAGGTTTTCAATTATTTTGTCTTTTATATAAGCTCTTTTAAGTTTGCTTAAATCGTTAATTTTTATTGTTATTATAAAAGAAAAGGTTAAGACTTTTCCAAATAGAGGATGCGAATTCCCCTACCAATACGGGTGAGAGAAGAAGTTAAAACCAAAATAATTCGTGATATTGAATAAATTATCATTTATAATTCAAATCGACACCTGCCAGCCACTGTGTAAGAATTCCAATTCTCCATAAAAACCATCCATGAGTTTGTTATATTTTAAAGGGAAATTGAAACGTCTTCTTATCGTCAAATAGATAGTGTTCATTCACTAAAGGGGTAGAGAAATCCCCCCTGTTTCGTAACTTCAGGGTTGATAAAATTAGTCAGGGAAATCCCTTGAAAAGTCAGGGAAATTTTAAAAATAATTCCCATCCATAATTTTCGCGACTTTTTTGAGTCAAAACACAATTTACGTATGTGTAGGCCTACGTTTTACCATCCCTTTGGAAAAATATGCCTAAATCTCTTGGATGGAGATAGGAGCAAACATTACTAAGGACCTTCTTCAAAGTTTGTTAGGCCTAACGAGAAATATTTTAGTTAAGCCTAATATCTGTACAGAGGGAAGAAGGAACAAAAAAAAACACATTTATTGTTAGTCGTGGTTGTGGTTTAAAGCCACCAGTTTGATCGTGACGAGACCAACTTGAAATTTAGAACTCGTGACCACGTGACTGGATTTTAGCGGCATTTTATACATACCCCTGAACTGTGTATGTACATCTCTCGTGGATAAAAAAAAAAGAGAAGCCAAAGTACTTGGCACGAATCGAGCCACAAAAATCGTGCCCTTAAAGTTAAACTTCGACCTCCCTTCTTTCCTTCTTCTTTAACCAACTTTTCTATCAGTTTAGGATAAGAGATATTTGTACGGAAAAAAAAATACACACACACCAAAAATATCCAACTGTTAAAATCATGTTTTGTTTGTCGAATTCTTTTTACGTCAAAAAGAAACACAAACTTTTCAAAAAAAAAAAAAAAAAAAAAAAAAACAGAAGCTAGGGAGGTAATTTTTATTTTATTAGATATTTCAAGTACACTTTAAAATATTTAAGAGTTTCAGGCCCAGTTTGCAATATCAAGTGTTCTTAAAGATTATTAAGAATTGGGGTTAATTTCTATTGCATATCATGACTGAAATTCAGTGTAATTTAAAATAAAAAAAATTCCATCGAAATTGGTTCAAGATTGACCTAAATATAAAATTATAATTTTTTTTTAAATTAACGCGTTTTTAATAGCTGAGTATCAAAATTGGTTCATTAATTAAGCCATACATACTTCGATTAGAACCCCAAATTTCTCTGTAAACCAATGTACAGGGTGTTTGTCAAAGTTATATTTGATTTTACTGCCCGGGATTGTTTTACTGATGACCCCTTATATTTAGATTCAAATTAGAATATTCTGTATTTATTTAGTTTCTTAAATAAGTGTCCAGACGGCAAAGTGTCACATAACCCCCCCCCCCCCCCTTAATTTTTAAATGACCATTCAGACACACCCTGTATACCCTGGGGAGAGACCCATGGGCATCACGCTCTTCAATTGTTTTTATCGCTTCGCGGTTATTTTTACAAATTTCTCCGCCCCTTATCACGCTAATAAAGTCTCAATTTAGAGTATAGACACCGTAGAAAAAAATCGGAAATTCCCCAGTTTAGTTGAGGAAAATATGGTTAGGTTAAGTCTGCTAGAAGATGGACCACCTGCCTACGCTGGTCTTCTCTTGGTTTAAATTCCTCTTCCCTGTTTCGCGGGGTCGCGACTCTAGAGACCCACCACCTCCGTGGCCCTTATCGGCCCTCGCAGCCTCGCTCTTTATAGTATAAAAAGCTGAAAATCTGCCGACATCTGGCAAGCAAGAAAGCAACCATGGTATAGACCCACCAAATTCTTCCACATTGGCCCTTATCTATCTAGACGTACTCCTACCACCACGGCACCACCACCGTTAACTTTGCATTTCGGACACTATTTAGTGGCTTCTAAAAAACGTAAATCGATTCCAGAATATTTTCCAATCGATTAACTTAACTGTTAATAAAAATGCTACCAGCTTGCTTGCATCTACAGATTCACCTTTTGAGTTATTAACAGATTATAAGGTATAACTCCTTTGGTGTATAGCAAAGATGACGCCGCGCTTATCGCAGAGTTTAGTAATAGGGTCCAGTTTATCTTATACCACACCTAAGCCCGGTGTTATTTTAAATCAAATACGCTTATCATTTGTTTATTTTCAAGAAAACTGTTTCGATTAGAGATAAAATTGTTTAGACTATATTCCATTGCTCTGTAAGCATTCTGCTTTCACGGATGATGTGATATCAAATTATTTAATCAAGATCTTAAATAAACACTCATTGGGAGCGTTCAACGGAATACACCGGTATAATTAAGTAAACTATAATCGAAGATAACAACCAACCACTTCAAATTCTTGGAATAACGCTTTAATATAATTTTAAGGATTGCTTCTGATGGTGGGTGACCTTTTGTGAACTCTAACCTTCTCTTGAATCGCAAAAAAAGGTCGGAGAGGCAAATTAAACATTTGATATTCCTGAAACCATATCCCCACGTGCGTATGGCACGAGTTTTAATAGAATAATAGTCCACGTGTCTACCATACCGAATATTTTATCTCTACAAATAGCGCACGCGCCCAGACACGTGTTCTTTCCCGCCAAAATTCGTCCTGTCAACCTTTATACGCAAATCTAGGACTCGATAAACTTTGATTTGAAATGAAATTCAGGGGTTAAATGGACGGGCAACATATTGAAAAACTCGGCTTTGAGAGCGTCGTTCCGGAAAGAGAGATGAGAGAGGGAATGATGGGAAGAAGCGATTTGATCTAGTTCCCATGGGGATACATCCCTGCCACCTACGCTAGGGTGATGAGGCGCTTTTGAAATCTCCTCTCCATTCAACCATCTATAGCACCCTCGATTAGGCAACTTTACGGGGATGGGAGGAGGGATTAAAATGAGTGTTGCTACATTGTTAATCGAATTTGAGTTATGGTGATCGGACCCTAATTTTAAAATACGTTCTAAAATGGTTTTATCCATAAGTTTTTAAGCCTATTTTTCAAACTCGTTAAGCCTAATCAGTAATCATGTCACGTGTGATTCTTCTTCCAAAATTCTTAAGCCTATTTTTCAAAATCGCTAAGCCTAACCATGTGATTCTTCTTCTAAAGTTGTTAAACCAATAATCTAATTGTGCTATTAACCTCTCTCCCAAATTCCAAGCTAATTTTTTCTGAAAAGTTTAATTACTAAGCTTAATTGAAGTCTTTAATCTTGACAAAATTCTTAAGCCTAATTAAAGCCTTCAATCTTTCGAAACGAGGAACATAAAGTTATGGCTTCTAATATCAAAAAAATGTCAATCAGATTTCGATGTTAGATTAGAACTTAAATTATAATTCTATCAGCTTTAATCTGTCCTGATCATAAAATTGATGAACGAGTCCCTTTCATTAATGGACTCTTGACCCCTAAAGTATCCAATCATAAACGTCCTAATGCCTCATCATTCATCTTAGAAAAAGAAAGACATCGCCTTAGGAGACCTTTTTCTTTAAAATTGTCAAACATTTTTTTATTTTTACCGCAACCACACGTACTGGCGGGGATACAAAATTAATATTAAATTCTTGGTCCAGAGATGTTGCCTTAATATATTCCAGATAATTTTAAGCCCGTCACATATCACCTGTCGTCTAAGAACGAATTTTAAAATGCATGCAATAAAAATATAAAATATGATTATAGACGAAAAATATTACGTTTCATTTCTATCGAACCAAAGTATATTCATTACAGCCTCGAGTTATTACGAGTCCCGGGATTTAATATAGACACAAAAGTATGTAAATAGAAGTAGACATTTAATTTTATTTTTGCTGTTCTGTGTTCATGGTTTGGTCATGATGCTAGCAGCCATTTTTAATCACAATATTCTGACTTTAATATACAAAAGTACTCCAATGTTTATCATAACTTTTAAAAGGTACCCCTTATGCCAAAACGTCGTAGAAATCAAAATTGATTTCCCAGAGATAGAACCAACTGCCAATGTACATACTTCTTTTGGGTCCGAGACTCCTACCACATTTTTTTTCGATACCATGCACCTTGTATGATTGAAAATTAAAATTGTTCAGGGAAAGTCTTGAAGTATTTCGAAATCTGTCGCAACCGACTCAAAAAAAAAATGATAGTTTTTACTTCGATAAATGAATTTCTTTTACGGACCTTGCTTACGTTGTTTAAAGTTGAGACGAGAAGTAAATTTTGGACGTTAGACACCTGGAGGTCGACGTCAGGAGACGACGGAGAGACATTGGGAAGCCGCGTAAAAACTCTTAAATGCCAGCGGCGATACATTTTCTTATCCATTTTATTATTTTTTTCTTTCTCTCTTATATTGAAGAATATAAATTCGACTAAATTATAGTTAGAAATTGCTAGCACGCGATAAAGCCAGCAAGCTCTAGGGGATTTTTTTTTTTCATCTTTTTCTTGTGTGTCGCGGTGCTATTTGACGCCACGTTCAAAATTACTTTTCTTAGCCTCAGGGTTGGACCTGTAGAATAATATTTAGCCTGAACTTTTATTTTTTATTTTGGCAAAACTTAAATTCGGAAAAAAAAAACGTATTTAATATGCTAGACCCGCCGCCACTATTCCGTTTCGTTCGGCCCCTCAATCTCTTTTAAAAAGAAGTTTAATGTCATCTTTGAGGACAATTATCGTGTCCCCCGGCCTGAAATGATTAATTAAATTGATGTATTTTTTATCTTTCCTTTAATTTAGTTTGCAAATGAAATTGTCGGAATTTAAAAACCAAAAATGGGCCATAATTATGTTATTAAATGTTTCGTAAGAAGTTAAAACACTTTAAGATATTTGTGTGAAATCGTACAAAGTAAAATGTTATCACTAAACTAGTAGAAAACATTAAACATAAAATCGTTTAAAAACTTGTTTTAATTTTATGTTAGTTTGATATCGGGCGTTTTTAACAATTGATAAAAATAATTGCACGTGCTTTGTAAATGCATTAATATTCGCTAAGCCTTTGTTTTTTAATTTTGAAATTGCGCGTGCGCTTTCAAAATTGATAGTGTAATGTCACGTGATTAGGTGACACTGTACCTTTAACAGTGTGGAATAGTTTTTCAAAGAATATAAACGGTTTTCTTAAAAACATTTATTAAATACTGCAATTAAATACTTCAGTGGCTTTAGCAACCCCTCTCAGATTCTTTCAATAAATCAAGCTACTGTTTCGTGTTTCGTATACAAATAGTTTTTACTTAAGGGGGCTATAGAAATTTCCTCCCAAACTCTCTCCGCTTTAACTTTAGTGCAGTGTTGTCAGACCCTTTGTGAGTCAAGTTGCAGTGTAGTATTGAGTGAAACTGAACCGGTATGGCCTTTCTCTCTGCATTCTCTTGACTCACCAACGGCCTGGCAACACTGGGGGAACGGGATAAACCCCCTTTAGTGGAAGCTATGTACACCATCACTTCATCCTCCTCGTGTCATCCTTTTGGGTCACGCGATCCGGCCGCCTCCGTTAAGACGTTGGAATTCCATCTCATAATCATATCATTTCTTGATCCCTGATCTCTCGAAGCCAGCTCTTTCAAGTGACATACGCAACCTCCGGCATGGCCGAGGGGCTATTCACTCCCTCACTGTCACATTCCACATAAACCAATCCAATCACCGGTTAATGTCTTATTATTTATTTAATATTGTCAATGATATGGTTTTTAAAGTTTAGGCTTAATTAGTTTAGTACCGATTACTTTGGACTGGAGTGATTGTCCCCTCGTGCATGCATGGGCTTCCATTTTTTATATTGAACGTGTCTGAGCCTGTTTCGCTTTTTGACATTTTGAATGTTAAGGTTTGAGGATGAATCATTTGGTCATGAATCCGTTTGGAAATTTAAAAAGAAAACAAAACCACGAACATGAGTCTATAATTAATGAAAAAAGAAAAAATTGTATGAGCTAACGGATATGAGAATGCATGGTTAAGCTTACAGGAAATATCGCGGTTTAAGAATATTAGTGATTTGTATCTTGAACAAATTATAAACGGAAGTTATTTCATTTTTAATATTTATTTTTGTAAATTTTTAATTTTTTTTTTGAATATTTTATTTGATAAATTTTTTGTTAATATTTTATTTGATAAATTTTTTGTTAATATTTTATTTGATAAATTTTTTGTTAATATTTTATTTGATAAATTTTTTGTTAATATTTTATTTGATAAATTTTTTGTTAATATTTTATTTGATAATTTTTGTTAATCGTTTATTTAATTAATTTATATTAATATTTATTTTATTACATTACAGACGTATTTCTTCAGTGACACCGAGGATTCTGTTCTACAATTAAAAACAAGTAAGTAATATACGAGAAAACTTTAAATTAATTTTAAGAAAATCAAAATATTTTACATTAAAACTAATCCGATATTATTATTTTTTTCTCTCTTCCTTTTATAAATAGATGGTCATTTGATCAATACAAACTGTTCCTCTTCGCACAATCGAAAGGCGCTTTGCTGTAAAATGTCTGTCGAGTTCGACACTTTTCTAGACAGCAACAAAAAGTAAGAATAAGAATTTTATTTTTCTTAAATTTCCCCCTCAAAATTCTTGGAGCCAGGTTTTCCTTTATAGGCCTAAATAAAAATAGGAATTTCCTTTGATATTCAACTCTATAAAAGAGCCAAACCCTGAACCTAGGTATTTTATTGTACCACTGGAAGACCACTGGTCAAAAGTGTTATATTGAGGCCAACCATTCGAGCGTAGTTTTATTCAATTGTATTCAGCGATAAAATGCAAGAAAAGCAACCTTTTTTAAAACCAGTGAAAGAGAGGAAGGAGATCGGTTCAATTCAGTGTCCTTTTTAGCACCGTAAGTTGAGGGGCCACCCCGCCATTGTCAGGTGGGGAAGAAAAATAAATGCAGATCCCAATAATGTATGGTCAGGAATAAATAAAAGTACTAGGAATAATGAAGACGTAATAATTCCAGTTAACTGTATACATTCCTGGTAAGCTACATTACAATTACCTCGTGATGATACGCAACTCAGAGTACGAAACCCTTATAGTTAATTGACAATTAATTATCTCTGGCAAAGATTCGAGTTCCCATGGAAAATCACGACTTTCGTTCGACAAAGCCCATTGTTTTCGATTTAAATTTTTGGCAAAAAAAAAATTGGCGGCTCTCTTTAGGCAAGGAAACTATCTTAACTCCATCATTGTTTCTTTGAATTGCCCTCAGGCGCAAATGTGTTGCTTGCTTTTTATAGGCAATATTCGTCTATTTCTCCGGGCTGGGGTTGACCCTGTTGCTTGACCCCAAAAGGGGTGGGGACCCTTTCTCTTTGCGTAATTTTCTTTGAAGATTATCAAGGTTAAGCTTTGAAAAGGAAATTCTTTCATAATCAAGAAGAAATCATACCCTATAAGGCTTATTATTGGATTTAATCGCCTCTAGCTAGCTACTGGTTTTTCTAGCGCCCCATCACTTTCAGACCTATTATCCTTCTCTGCAGTCTCGAATGACTGACTGACTGAATGATAGATTGTTTAATTTTATTTAGAATAATGGTCAGTTACACCACGTAGAAACCGGTTATTTTTATTCATTTAGGGACTAATCAACGTTAATTAAATTATTCCTTGAACATTAGGTTTAGGATAACGAAATAAATGTTCAAACTGATCACAGTCGAAAACCTTGAAACAAAGTCTTAATTTATAATTAATATAATTAATAGAGTTGAAGAAATCTATCTATCAATCAATCAATCTAGTCAATCAGGACTGTTGAAATTCGTTAAGCCTAATTTAAAATAATAAGGAAAACCTCAAACTTAGTCATACTTAAGCCTCGTTTCAAAATTACATTGAGCCTAACGTAGACATACTCAAGCCTTTTCAAAATGAAATTAGGCCTAACTAGACATACTTAAAGCCTTCGTCATGGTTTTCTTTTAATACTACATTAGGCCTAATTCAATTTAAGCCTAAAAATGAGAGGCTTCTTCTAAAAGAATTTTGGCGCGCTGCGTGTCAAACAATTACAATTTGTTGAAATATTTGACGCTCTCCCCCGGGCCCTTTCCTCTGGTCTTCTGGAGCAGCATTTTTCGTGTTGGTATATTTTATTTAGAGATGGAACCGAGGATGAATTGAATATCAAACACACAGAAGAGTGGGGAGCCTCTCTCTTTCTCTCTCCTCTTTCCTTCTATTGAAATGGCAATCTTCCCACGCTGTCGACCCCGCTCTCTAGCATACGTTTTTTCAATTCATTTTACATAATAAAAGGACCATAGAGAGGAACGAGTAGGAGAAGATGGAACCCCTAGTTTGCTCCTCTCCTCTCCTCTCTCTTCTCCCAAAAACGCGTCCGATGATAAATGAACTCCCAGTTTAGGGGTCCCCAAACTAAAAGTACAGAAAGAAATGAAAAGACATTTTCCCTATATGCCAGGAGGAGTTTTTAGAGATGCTGGAATATAAAGTTGTAAAAAAATTGATGTCTTTTAACTGTAACATTTTTTACGATGCTTTTAACACGCCACCTTCCGAAATAGCCACCGTTCAAGATATTCCGAAATGTTTCTTCAATATTTTTTGAAGGAAATGTAATTTAAGCCTTGTCCGTTAGTGGAAGTGAACTTTGAATGTTTTTTCTTTTATAATGGGCCCCAAAGGGGTTCCGAAGATCGGAAGATGGCATCGGCTGGTGGGTAAAAATGATTTGAAATACGTCAGAGACACGTGACCGAGGACCTGAGGCGTTTTTCAAAGAAATTTGCCAGTTCGTTATATTTTGGAAAATAGCGCTTCAGGGAATTGTAGAACTTGCAATCTAAAACAAGGACTAAAGGTGTCCGGTCCCACTCCATATGGGAGTCTTTGGATCTTGGCGTCACGTGGTCCTGTGACGTAATTACCCACCCACCACTGCCTTCTTTGAAGTTCTTTAACTATCTGGTCTTGGTAAACGCCAAAATTCAAGACTTTTCAGGGATCTCTTTCAAGAGCATTTATAGTCTTTCAATTTTACCTAATTACGCCTTAAGAATATGCAGTGAGTTAGGCCTAATTCGGGCCTAATAACCCCTATAGTTTTCACTTTTCGTTCAAAAAGGTTTTTCCTTCACAAATTCTTATTTACACACCAGAGGAAATAGGTAACGATTACGATTACCCTTCGTAACTTTAAAACAGAAATCTGACTTAATTACAATAAAATTTCCACGTGTAATTAACGGATTTATAATTGGAAGGAAGTCACGCAGAAGGGAGCACAAAACCGTACCTACAGTATAACAGTTTTAAACCGGTTACATAATATCTAGAATTATAATATCGGTTACTATACTATTTCTCCGTACGATTTTTAATGATTGTCGTAACGTTTTTTGTCCTTTCTTTCTTTCTTAGGTGGTTTTGTCACTTTGACGACGATAATTACGTCAACGTACCCAGGCTGGTCCGTCTTCTACAGCGATACAACCCCCGCGAGGATTGGTACCTGGGTAAACCGAGTATTCGAGCACCTCTAGAAATATTTAGCAGAGATAATCCAAAGGTAATATTATTCATTTTTCTATTTCATTTGAAAGCTAGGGAGAGAGATAGAGAGAGAAAAGAGAGAGAAAAAAGCTTTCTCCTCCTAACATCTCCCGCCTCTTCCTGTCTTTCATTCTTCTAATTATTTTTTGGCCCGTATTGGTAACCCTGATACTGTAATTATTGAAATAGTGATACGTTTCCTTTGGGGCATTTTAAAGGAAAACTCCCCGGATATTTTAATGCTGGTCTAATTTATTTTATAAAGGGTGTGGTTGTCTACTGCTAAAATGTTATGTTGTTTCGTTTGTTTACTTTAAGGGGCCACAGAAATTTCCTTTCCAGTTTCTTAACTTTGCTAGTAATTTGTGATAGCATCTCCTGAAACTGAATGATCCCTGAACAGAACTGAATTCTACAGTCTGTTTATTGTAGATCGCGATGGACTTGCACTCATAAATGTCTGGCAACACTTACCCACGCGCTACCTGTAGATTTTTGAGATCTTGGTCTACTTTTTGACCATGACCCTTGGTTAGAAAATTAGTAGCAGTTCAGTTTGAATCAGTACTAGACTTATAGTAGATATAGATAACCTGACAACACTGTGCCAATGATTAAAGAGGATGTTTAGGAATTTTTTTTCTAGTTACTAAAAAAGAACTAGATATCAAGTTCAGTTTAAGCGAATACCAAAGTATTTAGTTAGCATCGTTGGATAAAGTAGACTTTGATCCAAATGCCAGAGCTCTTTCGTCATAAAATGCTTTAGCTAGCAATAATAAACAGATGGAATCTGAGAATTTAGTTTTAAAACAATATACATATAATTTTCTTAAAACAAATTACAGAATCACGTTTCGCTATGTTATACGCTCCCAAATGATCTGAAAAGATAAAGATAATATTTTTTCCTTGTGAAACCAAAGAAGTAGGCATATATAAATACTTTTGAGGATCGAGGAAAAAGAAAATATGTTCACGTTCAATCCATGATCGGAATTTTTGTGGTACAAGTCCCGGAGAGATTGGCTTCAGGCCTTTTTTGGTTTGGTTTTTTTGGAGGGTAACAAAACGCGTTGGGCTCGTGAGGTCATTTTCAGTAGCCGAGGCCAGCGTCCTGCTTTGTCACGATTTCGGTATTTTTTTCCAAGACTGTTTGCTGGACTATCCATCCTATCACGTAGCCGATTTTATTGAAACGAGTTTTCTTTCACCAAATAGAATCTCATCTTCTTATTTATGCTTCGCGGATTTCTTGGATCTTGGAAGATGGAGCGATTTGGTTTTAAATAATTGAAGGAAAATAGTTTCGGTTAGTTTATGAAGCAAGCCTAAGGCGAACGCAATTATAAGTCTTATCCCAAGGTATTTACTGCAAACTGCTCCTGAATTGGATAAAAATAGTCAGTACCAATTTAAGTTGTAGAAAGAAGCTCAGAGAGGTTGAGGGATTTTCTGTAGCCTCTTTTTGTAAAAACAACAATCTGTAGGGATCCGCGATGACGTCATACTGTGATTTAATTATATTTCTATACTACGCCCCCTACGCCCCCCTAGGTCTATTTTTTAACTATTACTATTTTAATACAAAGCCTATTGTTTCTCCAAATATATATATTTTTTTAAATATCTCTGCTTTATTATATATATATCAATGTGTAAATCCTGTTTTGTAACAGTTAATATATATATATATATATGTTTTCTTTTCTTTTTAATTACAGGAAAAAATCGCCTTTTGGTTCGCCACGGGAGGCGCTGGTTTCTGTATTAGTCGGGCCTTGGCCCTTAAAATGGTTCCACTAGCTAGGTGAGTTACAAAGACATTTATTTCTTCACTTTATTCTCCCTCCTCCTTTAATTAAAAAAGTATAAATTATTTCAAAAATATGGGCCAGGTGTTTATTATCGTAAGAATGGAAATTAAAGAGATGGTGAATAATTAGTCCTTAAGCCTAATGTTAGGTTTAAGGCTTGAAAATTTAGCGTAAAGTTCAGTTTATTGGCTAGTGCTCTTATGACGTTAATATCAACATCGTCTGCTTTATTTTTAAAAACGATTGCGTCACCAATAGCCACCCGTGTTTCATAATTATCACGTGACTATCTTTCTGGAGTTAATAGAGCATTTTATTGGAATGATCTATAGTCTTTCATCTTCCCTTTAAAAGAAAGAAAGATATGAATTCTTGATTTCTTGGTAAGCTCAGTCTTTAATGACTAAAAGCAGGCTCAGTTTCCGTTGCTCTGGGCGTTTTTAACAAACATTTCGCGCAAAAATCTGTTGAAACGATAACCTATTCCCGCTAGGCTTGTAAAAAAAAAAACAAAAAAAAAACTGACGTCACTCATAGCTGCTACCGTCTTACAAACAAAATTTACTCCCTCATGAAATGTTTTCGGTATTTTCTTGTCGAAAATAAACTTTCTGGAAGTCAATTCTTATTTTCTTTAAAAGATAGAGCGGTTTTTAAAACCAGCCAGAAGTTGATTAGATTCAGAAGTAACTTGTAACTCGAACTTTGAACTTTTCTTTCGCTCATTATTGTCTGATAGGGGGTTTTCTATGATAACTTATAGTTAATTTACTTTTATTAAAATGTTTTCAAGACAGGGAGAGATTTTTTAACCACAGGGCTCTTTATACTAGATTTTTTTTGGTACAAGAGAGGGGAGAAGGGTAGGAGGTTGAAATTGAGGGTCTCTCGCTTACCACCTGTTGGGCGTAGATTTTCGGAACCCTGGTACTTGGTTCTTTTGACAACCTCTGCCCCTCAACATGTCTGACAAGAGAGGACAGAGATTGGGATGGAAAAAATAAATAGTTCTGTATTATTGAGTAGTTAGTTTATCAGGTCTCCTACAAACCTTGAAATAGCGGAATAAATTTTAGCAACAATTCAGGGAAATTTAACATTTTTTTACTATAATTCGGGGAAATTTATAATTTTTTTTACTAAAATTCGAGGAAATTTAACATTTTTTTACTAAAATTCGAGGAAATTTAACATTTTTTTACTAAAATTCGAGGAAATTTAACATTTTTTTACTAAAATTCGAGGAAATTTAACATTTTTTTACTGAAATTCGAGGAAATTTAACATTTTTTTACTGAAATTCGAGGAAATTTAACATTTTTTTACTAAAATTCGAGGAAATTTAACATTTTTTTACTAAAATTCGAGGAAATTTAACATTTTTTTTACTAAAATTCGAGGAAATTTAACATTTTTTTACTAAAATTCGAGGAAATTTAACATTTTTTTACTAAAATTCGAGGAAATTTAACATTTTTTTACTAAAATTCGAGGAAATTTAACATTTTTTCCCTATATATATATTTTTCAGTGGCGGCAAATTTATAAGTATAGGAGAAAAAATTCGTCTACCAGATGACGTCACGATGGGCTACGTCATAGGTAAGGATCAAATTAATTCTATAAATTAAGGCAGGGAAAGTGACAGATTGTGTGACAAAAAGACTGTGATCCCTTTTTAAATTCGCTCCCAAAGTTAAACAATAGACGAAACCCGAATCCCACTGAACTTTTCCCCGTAAGCGCAAGTTGTTTAAACTTTAATGCCAGACTGTCGTCTCCTTTGTTTATTCCCGTAAAATCGAACCAATTCACGGAAGTGCTCAATTTCAAGCATGGAATCACAATTACCCGCCTGAAACCACCTTAAAACTCATAGATATCATAAATATATAATTATATAATTATATATGCTAGACTATAATACTCATGGTTCATTCGTACACAACCATTTTTGGTTATATATATATATATATATATTTCTGATGTCTATGGTTTTCCTCTACCAAAAATTACCATCACCTCGGTTTTTAGCCTTTATAGAATTGCTAATATTAAAAGCAAAATAAAAAGAAATCCGACACATGACTTTAGGTCGGCTACTTGCCACCTGTTATTCGCGCGAGCGACCACGATAAATGATTGGCTAGCGTTTTTTATTTTTTTCCAAATCCCCGTTACCCCTCATTAAATAATTGCCTCTGTAGCTACAGCAAAGGGGGCAACGATAGGTCAAGGTTGAATCAAATCACGTGATCAAATTTAAAAGAAAATTAAACAATCGGTTTTCTTTATTCTTAGTTACTATATTTTTGGTTTTGAATGAACATTCGTTTAGTTAGTAGCCCACATTGAAATTTAATGTGCTAATTATTGAAAAGGGGCTTATTATTCAAAACATAATGTTCAGTACCAGTAACCGTTGCAATAATTTGACAAAAAAGGTCGCCCGTTATTTGCTTGACAAGATTAGTAAATGACTTTAACATCTGTCGAGAAATTTAATACTAATTCGTTAAGGCATTGTTTTGTTTTTTGAATTTTGAGGAGTGTTGAATTCAAAATTAGTACTAGAATGTATAAGGTCAAAGGTGACATTTTTTTATTCTTTATATTATAGAACACCTTTTGAAAAAGAGGTTAACGGTTGTAGAAGAATTCCACTCTCATCTTGAGCCCATGAAGTTCCTCAAAGCGGATACCTACGGTGATCAGGTAAGACTTACTTATCGAAGTTAAATTTTATTATTTTTTTAAGCCTAAATCTAGTAGCTTAAAGATAATTAAACGAAAAACGTTCTTATCTTAAAAGTAAATGAAGATTGAAAAAAATATATAGATATATCTTGTTAATACCAATGATAGGAAATTGATAATACCAATTTAGAAATTCCACCTATATAGGATAAGGTGAAAAATGGCCTCACCATAGCCCTAGAAATTTTTTAAAAAAGTCTTAAGAGATGCGACAATCTTACAAATTTTAAACTAAACTGGATAAATTTCACGAAAAATCATTATCTTTTTTTTTAGAAGAATTTTAACCATTAATTTTTATCTTTTGGCTAAATTTTTGTTTTTAGCAGCTTAAACCATTTGCCGGTTTTTTCTCTTATCTTTCGCTCGCTTTAGCGTGACAACTTTTTTAGAGGTAACATAAATCCAGGACCCCCCCTTCTTACCACAAACTTGAGCTAGCGATTTTAAAAGTAGATAATCAATATTTCCCCCATCTGTTTTCCTTTTTTTTCTTTGGGGGGTTTGAATTTTCGGCTTCCAGTTTGAAAGTTTATTAGTTAGCCAGCCACATCTACAAGGAGTCCCCAAAAATAAAGTTTCGCTATTAGCTAGGTTTGCTAGAAAAGGGGCTTTAGGAAGGGGCCAGGAGAGAGAGAGAGAAAATATGGGCGGTTTTTCCGTGAGCGGGGGTTTTGGGACCCCGACTAGAATGTTTTTAATAGCTGGCTACCGACCTACGCCGAAATGCTTGCACGATGTTGAAGACTCGACAGTATCTTGAAAGTTTAAGAAAGTTGTTCTTCCTAATTTTCAGACCCTTCTCTTCAAAACTTCCTTCTTTCCTGTTAAGAATTTATATAGTTTTTTCGGGCTTGAAGATTGGTTCAAATTGACCAAAAAGATCTGACCTTCATCTCTCTGTTCTCTCTTGGTCTGTTGGTCAGCGAACGGACTACAAACATTTTGAAAGAATTGGGAATAATTTAAAGGAGTATTAACTACAGTGTCTTAAGGCCGTTCGCGAGTCAAGAGATTGCAGAATTAAAGGGTAGCAAGCAGTTCAGTTTGAATCAGTACTTTCAAAACTAATTTATGAGCCTGACAACGTTGTACAGAAGTTTAAGCTGAGAGATGGGGAGGAATTTTCTTTTGTGAAAACTATATGGGTGTGTTAGTTTAGGTTAGGTTAGGTTCAATTGGGGGGTCAGTTTTCTATCTGCCATCTTTCCTTCTTTGCTGAATGTCACTTATATTATAAATCCCAAATCTTAACTTTTCCCAACTCGCCTATAATTTTCAATTTTCTGTTAAGGGTCAAATACCTCGCCTTTAACGCTTTTAATCGGATTATCTTGACTCTAACCATTTTCAATTGGACAATTTTTTTGTCTCTACTTAAATTGGTCGTTTCCTTATTAGTAACACACTGACTGTGACAAGCTTTCAAAGAGAGGTCTTGACTTTTCAAATTAATGCTTAGAAAATAGTACTCTTACGGGGGTGCCGTCATTTAATTGGTTCTTTCAACTAAGTGACTAAACCCCCGTAATAAATTCTTCCAATTAGCGAAACCGAGGGATCGGGTACTTCATAATATTCGCGAACCTTTTTTTTATTAGTGAAGTGTCCGTTATGGCTAAATAGACCTAAGTCCACGTAGGAATATTTGACATTTATTAGTCTTAAAATATTTAATTAAAAATTAATAAAAAACCAATTATGAACATAAAAGTATCCCTTCTGTATCTCATTATAACGATGTAAATTTTAAAAATGTCTATAATTAGTTTTAAACACTTAAAAATTCTTAAGCATAGTGTTTAAGATGTTTGGAAAAAAAAGTTGAACATTGAACTTGTAGTAATTTATTTTAATTAAAAATTCGTTTTCTTTTAATTATTAGGTAACATTCAGTTATTCTCGATTTGGCCGCGAAATGAATGTGTTGGCCATCGAAGGATTTGATCCCAGGCTTGATCCCACAAGGTAAGAAGCAAAAAATTAAATTCCCACATTTATATTTAATTTCCCATAGGAATTAAAATAGCTTATAACGTTGGGAAAATAATTAAATAGACATTTATTAAAGTGAAGGGTTTATAGTTAAGCCTCGTTTACTATCTTTTACCAGTCCTTGAAAAGAAATATTTTTTTTAAATATCTAAGCCTTTCTTAATTAGTTGCTTGAAAGATCTCTTAGAAATAATTTTTTATATTTAAAATATAATGAAATTCCAGAGTATTATTTTGATGAGATGAGATAAAGATCTATGCCATTTATGATAAATGTTTTTTGGGCCCCTTATATTTTAAAATATAACAAGACCTATTATCAGATCAACTCTATCAATTTTAAATTATAGTATTTGAGCGCCTGATTTTCCCCCCAAAAATGCCTATTATAAAAGGAATTTGCCAAGGCGCCTAAAGACTAACTAATACATAAAATTTTTTGAAGGTCTTATAATTGAACTACGTTCTTTCGCAAATTTTAGTTCGGGGGGGGGGGGGAAGGGAACCATTTGTGCTACTAAATTGTGTAATTTAATTTAGGTTGATAAGTACATTATTTAATTAAAATTAATTGAGAAACACTTAGACGCGCCTGTTTTTCACAGTTATAAATTGTTTAAATATTATAATTAGTTAATTTTAAATGCAAATATTAATTAAACGTATTTCGTTTTTAATTGCAGATTCCTATCATTACATTGTCATTTATTTCCAAACTTCAGTTTTTGTTTGAGATGAGAAACAAAATTGGACCCGTATTATTATTATTTTTTTTTTTTCCATCATGTGCCAAGTGACAGAATCTTTAATGACAAATAACACAAATTTGAAAAAAAAAATAAAATAAAAAAATTAATTTAAGTACAAAAGTGATTTAAAATAGAAACAATCAACGCGGGATAATTTTGTGGTAGAAATAAAAAAAGATTAGTGCAGATCGCGTTGGTGCCAAAGATCAACAAATTCATCAGATCTGAAAACGCCAATATTTTTATATCAAGCTATTAGCTCAAAGACTATTTTAAAAGTATATATATTAATAGTATTTTTATGATGAATATTAAAAAAAAATCCCGAATAGTGAAGAATAATCCAATATTTTTTTTTTTAAATTTTAATCAAAATTAAGTTGAGGAGATAATTAATTAGTTTTTTTATTTCGGTGATTGTATAGAAATGACAGATAAGCTTATATTTTGTTTTTCTATGTAAATAGATTTTATATGTTTGTATATTTTTGCTGTAAAATAAGACGAAAAAAAACAATTGTGGGCTGAAAATAATTTCCACGTTATTTTTTTTAAAAATGGTTTATAAAAAATAAAGGAATATAAAATTTAAATGGTGTATAATTAATATGGTAATTAGATAAATTTTGAATTTCAGTCGAAATTTTATTTTATTTTCTAGTTTAAAGATTTAGAGCTAGGTGGCAGCACTTGACTGGGAAAAAGGAAATTTCCAAAAGAAAGTTTCTAAATTTTGTTCATAGATGGCACCAGCAGTTCCACAAATAAACTGAATTTGCCAAACTTTCAACCAGTCTGAGATAGACTGCAGAGGCCGACTCTATGCGGAGTTTTACATCAATGCAAATGCTTGTAGAGAGAAAATAGATTTCGAACTTTCAAGGTGAGATAGGAATATGCTTCTATGAAGCAACTGGGAAAACATTGTTTCTACATTTTGTTCATAGATGGCGTTAGCCGCGCCACAAATAAAATAAATTATCCAAACTTTGAACCAGTCTGAGATAAACTGTAGAGGCTGACCCTTTGCGGAGATTTACATTAATGCAAATACTCGAAGAGAGAAAATAGGCCGTGAACTTTCAAGGTGAGATAAGAAACTGCACCTATGACGACACTGCCATTAGAGCTTGGAGGAAGTTACAGGGTTGCCATATTGGGCTGGAAAGCCGCCAATTGGGCTTCTTCTCAAAAATATGGGCTTGAAATAAAAGGGTTGGCTGTTGGCTCGAAATTGGGCTTGTCGGGGTTTTTCTTTGGCGTTTTGTACTTAAAATACCGCCAATAGGCGAAGATCATTAGAATGCCCAAAAAACTGACAAATGGTGCTGTGAAACCTTTTGAGCGGCTTATAATTCGTCAATTCATGATTAAATAAAATGGTTTAATTTTGTCTTGGGTTTTAAAAATGGTGTCAGTATAGAATATGCATTGAAATTTCTGAAAGAAAAGCTAATTTCAAATTTTCACGATAAATTTTGGGCTTGTTTTTGGGCTGGATAGTCTAGATCTTAGGCAGTTTTTGGGCTTTTTTTCGAAATACCGATTGGCGGTTTTTTGGGCTTGTTTCCAATTTGATTTTGGCGGGTTGAACGTTTTCAATCTGGCATCCCTGGGAAGTTAGGGTTATAATTGGCCAGGGTTGCCATATTGGGCTGGAAAGCCGCCAATTGGGCTGCTTCTCAAAAATATTGGCTGGAAATAAAAGGGTTGGCTGTTGGCTGGAAATTGGGCTTGTCAGGGTTTTTCTTTGGCTTTCTTTACTTAAAATACCGCCAATAGGCAGAGATCATTAGAATGCCCAAAAAACTGACAAATGGTACTGTCAAACATTTTTGTGTAGCTTATAAGTCGTCAATTTATGGTTAAATAAAGTGGTTTCATTTTGTTTTGGGTTTTAAAAATGGTGTCAGTATGTAATATGCTTTAAAATTTCTAAAAGAAAAATAAATTCCAAATTTTCACGATAAATTTTTGGCTTGTTTTTGGGCTGGATTGTTTAGATCTTAGTCAGTTTTTGGGCTTCTTTTCGAAATATATATTGGCGGTTTTTTGGGCTTGTTTCCCATTTCATTTTGGCGGGTTGAAGGTTTTCAATCTGGCATCCCTGTAATTGGCCTAAAATACGTTTACCTTTGCCCAAACTGCGCATTTTTGGAAGAATTATAATTAATCATTAATCTTATCATTACTTATAATTGTTCTAACGTTGATTGATAAGACGCTAAACAATAGCTGTTGTTAAGCAATGAGATAATTATAAAATATCGTTTCACCCCAAAAATTAAACTAAAGCTTAAAAAATGTATTTAATTTCCTCCGTAGCGGGAAAAATAGCGTTTCTTTCTAATTAAAAACATCCAACGCTTATGAATGGGAAAAATATAATTGCATTCAATAGTGTGATGGTCTAGCGATCATCATGTGGTTGAAATATAGAACCCATTAATTAGAACACGCTTGGGTAAAAATCACGTGATCTCGTTAACACGGTAAACGATGATGGTTTTTTGGCGTGAGAAATACTTTTCGATAAGTACAATTCACGCGTGAAGAACAAAATATATCCTTCTATCCTAAAGATTGAATATATTTTCGATTTTATATTTTATTTTTGGTCTTTTTTCGGGAAGCGGCACCTTCTTGCGTTTCATTGTATTAGATTGTAAGGGAAAATAGCATAGGGTGCTGACTCTCTATGAAATTTCTTCATTGTAGTAGCTATTTCCGTTCCCATCCCCCACTCGTTGTCACGTGACCGAGTCGCTTGGCAACGGAGCGCTACCGTAATCTCGGTGTTTACCCAGCACCAGTTATTTATCAATGGCTGCGGCGGTTGTGTTTCGCGAGTGCTGTGTACATTATTATCTTTAGGATTAAAGACCAATTCATTATGAAAAATTAAGGTAAATCGCTTTATAGATAACCACTCTACGCGATGAAGTCGCGTAATTTAAACCTAAAATCCTCGTGATACGAAAAAATGACCGGACATGGATTCCGAAGTGGATTTCTTTAACCATCTTCGGCATGTGTTTGATTTGTGCGACGAGAACCAAAGAGGATATTTGGATTCTAATCAACTACGGGAATTAGGATTAAAACATTTAGGAGGAAGAGAAGAAGTAAGTTTATTATTATTTAATTGCGATCATAATATCAAGAAGCCCCTGACATTCTTTCTAAGACTTCTTCCTAAGCCTTGGCCCATAAAATGATTATAATGTTCTGGAATTTTATTTCAATATTTCCCGCGCTTGCGTTATATGTTAGTGCGTGTTCCTTTGAAGTCAAATTAATACAGGCTTGAGAAATGAGCACTGTTCTTTTGAAATTGTTTTGGCTTCCACAAATGCAATTCACATCATGTTAATAAAAAAGGGGGGAGAGAAGAAACCAACCATGGTATTTTTCGGCAGTGACCCCTCAGGGCACCTCGGGCTTCTTATCCAATTCCACACTTAGAAAGGACCGGTTTTTTTTCCAAAATAACTGGTTTCAATAGACACTTTGACTCATTCTAAAGGAGAAACCCAGTATAATAGTTTAGGGTTAGAAAGGTCAGAGTACAACTCCCATAAAGTCCATCCCATGGTCAAATATCAATGTTGGTAGGTGTTAGGTTACCCTTATGGTTGCTATTGGATTTTTTTTTGTAAAGACTCGAGGGGGCAGATACTATAACTTATCTGCAACTCAATTCCTTACTAAAGGTGGACTTTGAAATTGAAATGCGCAGATCGGGAGAATGGACTAGCCCCTTATAGTATGTTTAGCTATGATTCACACCGAGTTATAGAATTAGACACGGACTTTAGGCTAGGGGGTTCAAACATTTCAGAATTCACCTCTACCTGTTTATAAACTGAAATAAAAGAAAAAGCCATTCTAAATCGTTTGAAATGAAATTACATTCGCATTATTTCTACCCAAGAGAAACTACCCTTAGCCTCGTTCACGACAATAGATAGAGAACTATTTCTTTGTTAGTACTAGCTGCACTTTTCTAGCGGAAAAATACAAAAGAATTAGAGAAAAAGGGCGACATTAAATATAATTTCACCAGATTCCATCCACCCTCTGGAATCTGCTCTCTAGCTTTAAACGCCCTCCATTTTTTTTCCTTAAAAACCTCTCGAAGTTACGCAAATTGATGCACTAGTTCCGGATAAAAATGTCAATCCTAGATTTTTTCACGGAAAAAAAAGTGTACGAATTTTTGAATACGAAATTACGAAAAATATACTAAAATAAAGACAGATCAATAAACTTTAAACCAAGAAAGAACTTTTAGAAATATTTCAGTTTATAGTTTTCCCTTTTATAACAACCTTAAACCACGGAAGTTTAATCTTTAGAAAGTAGAATTTTCTAAAGTTTATAATTTCAATTACTAAGTTAGCTCATAAATTTTAACTATATAAACTCCGGGGGAAATAAGCAAAAGCAAATTTTGAAAGGAACATTTTGATCTTAAAGTCAGCGTTTCTAACTTTTCCAAAATACGAGACCACAACTCCAAATCTATCATTATAGTTTAATAAACGATTAGTGTAGAGGTTTTTTAAACTACCTCAGGGGTTACTTTTAAAACAACTACTGTATATTACAACGCGTACATTTAGGACAAGACATACGGAGAAACTATTTGGTTCTGTCAAAATTAATATAGATAAAGACAGCGGCTACAAATAAAAGTGGGTCGAAAAACCCTTAGTGTAGACGCTCATATCATAATAGAACTGAACCGAAATTGGCAACCATTTTCTATTTTGATTTGTTATTTCGATTCACCCAGTACCATATCGTAAAAATACATACTCTTATATCGCTTCACTGACTTAGCCAACATTACGCGCTAAGCATGAATATATCTAATTCTCTAATGAATATTGATTAAGCCAATTGACCCCTTGGGTGAATACTATTAAGTCTTATCTCGGTTCTGGCAGCCATTTTGGTGGTGGGTTTTAGCTTCTCTCCCTCATTGAACGCACGTAAATTATCTCACAAATTAACTGAAAGCTCTCAGTATAAGTAAAATCATGTAACAAGAAAACTGCCTAAAATATAATTATATATTCATGTACAAATGAATAAATTCATAAATATACATCTATCTACATGTACATCTACTGATTTTTAGGGTAAAAAATTATACTATTCAAAATAATCTTTTATTATGCTTGCATTATAATTTTATAAAACACGCTCAATTGGAAAACTTTCAAATTCATTATGTTGTCGGCCAGAGTACATAGACAAATTTGTTTGGCCGGTCTTTTTTCTTTTATTTTGAATATTTAAATAACGCGAATAGCTAGTTTACCGGGTTAAACACTAACAAAGGAGGATAAGCTACATTGAAAATAAATTTCTTTTATAGAATTAAAATGGCGTCATGAGTTCCGACTTGAAACAATATACGCCCCCTAAAATGTCTTTTTTTTTATTTGCGTAATTCCGACGCCTCTATATTGAATTTCATATACATGTATGTATACACCACCCCCTCGTCCTATTGTTAATTTCTAAGAATGGATTTTAAAGGATGGATGACACAATTTTGGGTTTTCCAAACATATTGGTCAAAATTTCACTATATTACGAAATATACAAATATTAGTAATAAAACAATAACACTACACTGAAGTTTAATTTAGTGGAAACTTTATTAAATTTAGAAGAAAATGAACGAGTCATCTTCCCTTAAAACACCAATATTGGACTTGACCTTGAACTAAATTAGAAGTTGACAAAGAAGAGAAGGGAAGAATCTATTTAAAATTAATGATTGAATGATTATCAGGGTTAATTAAGTCAAGAACTTTCTCTTGCACAATTTAATGAGGTTTTTTAGATCACGCTTGATTACATTTTTAACAATTATCAGCTGACAATATAATCTATTTTCCGTTATTACCAATTGTTTTGTCTTAAATGTGATCCATCAATATCTGTATCATATCATTTTTCAAATCTGATTATATCCTTTATTTTCAGGATATGGTCCAACTATTGCGGTGCCTGGATCCTGATGGATTGGGATCCATCAGTTATCCCGATTTCTGTAAAGGAGTTATGAATTTAATGAGCCTTCAAGGTAATTAAAAGAGTTTTTTCCTCATTCTATTTTTCTTTCTCGCTACAATTTATCTCTCCATGAATTTATCCAGCTGGTCTTGTCTCCTCCCCCCCCGCCTAGCTTAGCTTATCAGTCAGTGATTAAGCGTTCAATTATAATTAATATATGACAAAATTATATCATTATTTTCGAAAGAACAATAGCGATAGATTGAGGTTAGATTAATTATGTTTTTAAACGTAGTTTAAGTTTTATTTGATAGGTGGCGACATAAGCGTCTTTAATTTGGGGGTTTTAAACGCTTCAATGATATTTGGCGGGAAATATAATATATAGTATTTTAGTGGCTTGGAAGTGAGTGAGGCTTTTTCATATTTGCAACATAAGGTTTGCGTTTTCCAAGCCGCTTAAATGTTGTATTTTTGGTGGGAAAACCCAGCGCGTGAAGACATTTGGCGCAAATATTCAGAACATGGTGTTTTGGCGCGAAATTCAGCACGTGGTGTGTTTTGGCGGGAAAACCCAGCGCATGAAGACATTTGGCGCGAAATTTAGCACGTGGGGTAATTTGGCGCGAAATTTAGCACGTGGGGTAATTTGGCGCGAAATTTAGCACGTGTAGTCTTGACTCGAAAATTCAAAACATTCCGAATCTCGCGCAAAGAAGTTTGTAGTTAAGACCGGAAGAAATTATGCAGCTTTTATATGAAAAATAGACATTTTCGAAATCTTTTAAACCAAGAGTAGGCCTAACTAAAGACAAGTACGAGAAAACACTGTATCATGACTTAATGCTCTAATTCCCATCGTCACTGATATTAAAAAAATACCCTGCTGGCGATACTTCATATCTACTTTTCTTTCTCTCCGCGTTGAATTTCAGTAGCCAAGAACAATGATGGTGTAGCTTTTTAGCCCCTACAACCTAATTCCTCTTCAACTTCTTTCTTTTGTTCCTTTACATTTGTAGTTTAAAAGAGTTGGCAAGAACATCGTTTGTTGTTTCATTTTAATCATTTCGCTTCGGAAACAGCCTCGCTGTTAAGCCTTGCCCAGAAATAGACCTAATTGCTCTAAATCTTTTTTCTTAGGTGCTATTCAAAACTTGGACGAATCAACGGATCAAGTTGACCACTTCCAAAATACCGTCGTCACACCGGTAAGTCTCAAAGTTTCTTATTTAGGCCTAACTCGAAATTATGCTTTCAAAACATTGTCACGCTCCATGTTTATTTGTTTGTTGTATTAGGTATTTAGAATTAAATCGTTTACTTCATTGATTATACTTTTGCATAAAAACCCTTAAATCAAATTACCGCGTCATATCGTTATAAGGAAAGTGTAAGCGTTTATTACTGCATTTAATGACCCAATCAATTCGTTCGTTAAATGTTAACGTTAGCTAAGCGTAACGGCAAATATAAACAGTATCAGCACCTTCCCCCTTTTGACCGTGTTATTAATATACGAAGACGTAATATGGGGTGTCATGGGTATACTTTATGCCCTCGAAAGACCTCGCTCGTCATTACGCGTAATTCGCGAACATAGTGGGGGAGAAACATGGCGAATCTTCAATACCCCGCCAAAAACCAAAGTTATTTTTTTTTAATATTCCACGTTGGCTGGACCGGTCCTACCCGTTCCACATGGTCGCTTTTAGCTTTATCAAAGTACCTTAACAACAGACCCGTACCTTTCTAGCTTCCATATAACCTTTCTAGTGTCTTTACTCTCGAGTTACCGAGCGATTTAATTCCCCTTTCGTTAGAAAATCTCAAGTCCTTCAAAATTTTATAAGAAATCACATTTTCATAAAATTATCTTCAAAGACGGCGCCATTGAACTCTCTCTCCCTAAAGTTTTTAGATTTCATCTTTATCAAATCCACCTGTTTCCTCATCAAGCCCTGAACTAGAGTTAAAAAGTTTTTTACTGTTGTACGACAACGACGCGCTTGTTATTACGAACCGTTAGAAATAACGTAACGCGGCTCTAACTAAATCTGGCATAAACTTTTACGGTCCAAGGCTTAAGTCAAGTTTTGATTTTGACTCTTGAATGTATGCATTTTGGCATAAAACTTAAATAAATTTGGTAAGGAAAAAAAGTTAATTTAATTTTCTTTGGTGCATGCATGCTGCTATAGCGAATTTGGTACTGGTAATTTTGTTATAAGGGTAAGTCACTAAAAGTCGCGGTGTTAATTTTCAAATTCGAAGTGACTCGCCCCTCGGTTCGCTTCTTGTGTCTTGATTAGTTCTGTTCACGACGTTCGTTTTATTTTAGTAGTTGGTAGGGGTTGATTTTTAATGAGTTTTAAAAACCCACTTTCGACTTTTGCTATAAATATCTCTCCAACCCTCGTAACCTGATTACTCGAGTCTTTATTTCTTTTCTTTTTTATTATAATTTCTGCTTCCAAAAATTCATAATTTTCAAGATAATATAATTAGCGCAAAATTGTTTTAGTTTCGTCTACAATCCTATTTATGGATGGTCTATATGTATATTATTTAATTTGTAAGGTTTCCTCTATATAAAGGCGGTTTTGTTTGTCGTAGGAGTATGACCTACTTTAGAAATTATTAGAATTATACTGTTACATTTTGAAGAAAGTCTAATAATTTATAATTTAATAAATTTTGGAGAAAAAAATAAATGTTTTTGGCATCCCTTAAGCCTCGGTTAAGTTATATTACGTTCTATTACGTAATTTGTTGATTCTAAAGTTTTTTTCGACGATAAATTAGACTTAGCAATTTATTTTAGCCTAGACAACAAATTAGGCTTAGCACCGCAGCTAATTATGTTGTTTTCGACGAACTACTAACGGACTTAAAACCGATGGATCGATTGGGTAAACATAAAAAATAAAGACTGTCACGTGTATCTATCTGTTTCTAAACCTATTTGGTTATTAGCTTAATCGGCTTATCAGTACAGTCTTTTGTAAGTCTTTGTCTGTTATTTGCCGTTCTAAATGTTATGTTACCTTGACCCGCACACGTGACTGTTTTCCTCGCGGTGCGGTTTATTTTCGGTTCTTTTAACGCGTTATTAACAAAAAAATTCCGCAATTACCAAAGGAAAGAGGAAAATGTTTGTCACGTTGATTGCCAAGTCGCCCGCCGCTTATCGCCCGCCTTGCCTTGTATTTTTAGATTGGCAAAAGGGCATTGGCGAAACCAAACGTTAGGCTTAGGTGTTTTCATTACGTTATGCAGTCTTTCTTTTATACCAAAGTAGATACCCTTGGCACCGTTTCATAAGGATAAAGTCATTGACGACTGTATTATTTATTATTTTTTTTAAATAAAAAGAAACGGTGAAAGAAAGGCAATAATATTTTTTTATGTTAATTATTTAATTTTTATATAAAATTTATTTCTAATTACGGTTGAATATTAAATGAAACAAGAGGCCCGTATATCCGTTCCTATGTTATGATAAAGAGTACTACGAAATTTTGAATAAATTAGCTCCCTCTATACAGCACCTGTTTGTTTATTCCATTGCAAGTCGAAAAACATTTAAACGGAATATATTTTGAAGTTCATACCATGTAGAATATACTGTACTGTATTTTTAACCCCCCCCCCATGCATGACCGTGCTTTTTAATAACTTAATATAGTCAAATCTAACTTATAAAGCATTGAATATTCAGGGTGGGATAGCCCTCTGTTAATAATGAATGAATAATCATAAATTATGGTTATGTTTTTCATGCGGAGTTGATACTGAATATAAAGGTAGATATTATAGCTTGGGTTTTGAACCCCCGCTGTTAATTTTTGTCGTTTCATAAACCGGTTTCAAACGGTCTCCATGTTTTTCCCAAGTAAAATTTAAATTAAACTCGTAATAATAGATATATACATGTTGTTATGGATGATTGAATTTATACCAAAAATTTAATTAAAATCTGTTAAAAAAAATATAAACTCAGTTTTATTACGAAAAACAAATGCGTCAGAGAGTGTATAGTATAGTATAATATAGTGTATAGGGGTATATAGAGATACGGCGAATCATACTTAATAGGTGAGTCAATAAGTGCTAGTGTAATATTATTTTCATCCTCATACACCTGATGTTTTTATTGTCAAATCGGTAGTAATCATAACAAGTATGATTCAAATTTGATACGAGCCTTATCAGTAGTGAATATATCCTTGGATGTGTAATTTTGCGGTATATGAACAATGTGGTTAAATTAACTTACAATAGTGTTTAGTTTTTGGTCAGGTGTGCCTGTGTTTTATTGATTTTCACTGGTGAACAAACAAACGTTTTAGAGTATATGATGGTACGTGTTCCTTTTGTTATTTACGTCCAAGATCCGCAACGCTTATTTATGGTCTGTTTAAATATAATCGCCTTTAATTCCGGAATCACCTCATTTTTGCCATAAATTGTAAAGGTCAACCTGACCCTGTGTGTTTGAGTTCGACCATTCTACTATTCACAGTTTTCTATTTATTTTATATGATTTATAACGCGGAAGTTAGTGTGACGACATTTATCGGGAAATATTATCGGACTATCTCGTTTTTTAAAGGTTTTGGGTGAACCCTTTCAGTTTATATTAAAAAACGTACGGGAAATGTTTTTATCTTAAAGGGAGACTGAAATGGCTAGCATCATTATTATTATTTAAATTTCAACAAAAATATTCCCTTAATTTTGTATGAATTTTAACCCTCAAATTGGATACACTAAACTTGTATTTTCATAATATCTTTAGAAAAAGGTGTATTTTGAGAATTAGGCGTGAAAATAGACGTAATTTAGTATAATTAGGCGTAAAAATAGACATAATTTAGTAGGATTTGGCATAAAATAGACATAATTTAGTATAATTAGGCGTAAAAATAGACATAATTTAGTATAATTTGGCATAAACATAGACATATTTAGTATAATTAGGCATAAAAATAGACTAATTTGGCATAATTAAACCGCGTTGACGACTTTAGATGTGATATAATTAACGAAGAAAGGTATTAATAATTAGCGCAAAGCAATATTACTTTTAATAATTAGACTATACAAATACAGTTTATTTGATCCTTTATCAATATAGGCTTCCTTTGTTTTAAATCCACGGAAACTTTTATTTCTCTTAACGTAGCAACAATCCGTTAAAATCCATCATGTTGTAATTCTCTACCGGCCGGACGTTACCAATTATATACAATATTCCTTTCCTAGTAAAGAACACCTATACACCCTTTATAATATTCCAAGGCTAAAAACAAGTTTATCTCAACGAATATTAAAGCTTAAATCCTGTTTTCTTTAAGAAATTTTATTTGAAAAAAATTTAAAAAAAGTTGCAATAAATTAGCATAAATTCCTGAATAGATAGTTTTTCGTTCCATGACTGCTGACTTAGCTCTTTTATAGAGCCATTGAAAAACTGTACGCCTTAATCAAACGAGGTGCCGCATAAATTTAATAACGTAGAGGAGAACCAATACCTCAATAAATATTTTTCTTAGTCACGGCCTTCTTTTTAAAAATGGCAACTTAAGAAGGTGGACCTAATTCCAATCACATTTGAGGCGTTTTTCTTGTACACCTACATTGAGCTTGCTCGTTTCAACTCGAGTATAAATATTTTTTTTAACGTTCTAATCTAGTTGCTGAACCGGTGAGTCTAGCTTATAGCGCTTATAGCTGATCTCATCCGAACCTCCTAGACTTAGTTCAAAAATTCCCCGAATTCCGCCCATTTATTTTTTAAGAAAAAGAAACATCTTTTTTTAAAAACTTGTTGATGCCTAGACATTTTCTCTTCGGGTCACTTTGGAAACCACAAGTATTTTTAACGCTTTGCTAAATCCGGATGGAATAGACCATTCTGTTAATTGCTCGCTGTCCAGAAACCCACAGTGTGGGTCCCACACACAGTGGCGGGAAGCCGAACCCTCTCTTAAGGTATTTCCCTCGCGTCAACATTCAACGCCAGACGGAGCCCGAGTTCACTCGCTAGAGGCTACATCCAACTCGTACTGCCTCTAGCGGTGCTTTTTGGCAGGAGGGACATAACCCTCTCCCTACCCTTGTTGCGTTTGCTTCTCAACTGGAATTATTATAATGGTCTATCAAAGTAGACTTTAGAAACGGTGTTGTGTTTCCGTAGATGATGTTTCAATTCCCATCTTTAAAGTCTAAACCTTTGTACTTTGGTTAGAACCGTCCGTGAAACTATTATGACTTGTGTAATATCGCGAACGTGCATGGTTATATTTGAGTTACGTGTCAAAAATATCTCTTTATTTAGAATTGTTTTTGGTTTTCTATTGTTTTCTGTTTAGTCATCGCCCATTTCTATTTCGGATAATTTAATCGAGTCTCCGATTTCATCCAATAATTCGTCCTTAATAAACGTGGACAACGGACCCCCGTCAATCATGAATGACACGGTTAATGGTCTAAGATCCAATAATAACGAGGTACCAGTTTCGGTAGGTCCAGGAGGTCCAAATAATAACGAGAAGGATCGACAGAATTCCCTCCATTTGCTTAACGGTGTCAAAGATCAACTTAATTCGTCCAAAAGAATAAGGTAAGCTTTTGTTGGATATTGTTTTGAACATTATGTAGCAAGCACATCGACGTGGGCCCGACTGTGACAGTTCAGACAATCGGTTCGACGTCGATGTGCCACTGTTGGTACCAGTACCAGTTCGAAAAACTATTACGTTTTCCGAAAATAACAAGATATTGTTACGTAAACCGATAAATATTCGTGTAGAGGTTGGTTAGTTGTATGGCAGATGTTCAATTTTCGCTGCTATGGTATTAGCTTGGAGGAAGGAAGATAGCTACTGGAGTGGTATAGTTGGGGCCATCCTTTTCTGTTTAATAATCAAAGCATGCTTTTAAGTTTTTGTTGCTATAACCAGATTGCACCTTAAATAAAATTTATGCCCAATCTAAAACCGGGGTACTATGGGTAAATTTTGTGAAAATGCGTTGGAAGGGCCCTTTCGTGTTAGCCCTATAGAGTATGATTTCTACTCCAGTATAAACTTCTCTCCTCTAAGGTACTAGATAGAGGAACTTTGGAAGAGACCCCCTTATTATTGAATCGATATCTCAATCGCGTTTTAACTTGGAACTTTGGAAGAACCGTTCCACCTTCACCGTGTAGCGTTCGCTTCAGGTAGTAGCTAGCCCTTTCGCCCCTATACCTAAATAGGTCGATGTAGTTCGTGTGTGTATATAGTTTTACTTTATTTTCTTCCTGTTTTTGGATGAAAAGATCAGAGACATTTATTAGAATTAATTTATTTTTTTTATTCACTCTATAACTTGGATACAGCTGTCCGCATTATTTTTAGCTTCGCGGCCCAGTGAACGACTTTCTAGGTTAAAATTTAGGCGGTTGTATTTCTTTATTTCTTTCTTTTAAAATATCAAAAAGGCCAGGCAGGATCGTGGTTACGAATCAACGTATTGTTGAAGTAAAATTTGTTTATCGTAGAGGTAACCTTTGCCAAAATACTAAGAGGTATCGTATAATGGAGTTGAAGATACGTTCAAACCTTAGCCGCGACGCGAGAAACTTTTGACTTTCAACGCTGTTTACTTTAAATAATGGACTGCGAAACTATCTAGACTTCTAGAGCGTAACCAAGTTTAAAGAGGCTTTGTTTTGGAAAAGGAGGGGGATTTGTTAGCGACGGTGGCGCCAAGGTGACGCGCGGGTAAACTAAAACTCGATACTATACGAAAAGCAAAATACGAAACAAATCTAGTGGGTTGGAAATAAACGCTGGCAAAGAGAAGCCCCGCGAAACAGTTTTATTCGGCCAGGCAATACCATTACACCAAGAGGGATTACTTTATTTTATTTTTATTCTGGCCGCGGGGTATAATATCTTGGAAGACAGTTGGTAGGCGATCGGACGCGACCTTTAAGGATTATCCAAGCTATCGCGTTATCGTCGTTACGACGTAATTCCGTGACGTAATTGTAAAATTGTTCTCTTGGGTCAGTAGCCCCGGTTACAACTTGAGCGATAGCGAGGAAAGATTCGAATGCTACGGAGAAGGGGACGATCTCGACGAAGTGGACGACGGCGTTGACCTCCGGGACGGAAGAAGTTGCCCACCCACGCCAACGCACCTTCCCTCTCAAAACCAACAACATAATCACAGTCATCATTCCGAACAACTTCTCAACGGCTTCGGAGCCAAACCATCTCTCAGGTAATCCTCCCGAAACTTTTTGTTTTAACTTAATTAGCAATAGGTTTATAGACGTCACTTAACGTGACGCAAAGTACGTCAAACTTAAAGGGGCTGACCGACCCTCTCTCCTTTTTTACCCACCCGCTATGCTAAGCTCTATGAGGAAGATCGTCATTTGTCCCACGGTCCGAAGAGCCCCTTTAAGTTAAAGTGTTGTGACGTGTTTTTGTGCAACGACATCCACTCAAACCCTCTTTTGAACACGCGAATTAAATAACTTTGGTCTTTGAGTCACGTTGGGAACGTCGCGTCCTCTCGTACTCATTGGTACACCCCGACTTTCCCAAAACCTAAGTTACCTAACAGTGTCAATCTATTTGTGTATTCCCACCTCCTGTCGTCTTACGAAAAACCTCATATTGACCTTCGATTCGCGAACCTGGACGTGTCACGCAGTTCGGATAGTTTTCGTAGCAACAGTAGCGTAGGCAGTACGGGAAGTGTGGGAAGAAATTCTTCATCGGCCAGAACCACTCCGTTCCAACAACGAAACACTTGGGCCAGGTCTAGCCTCAGGAGACAGTCTGGGTATTGCACCGTCATTCGCCTTAATTAACTTCTACTCTATCACTTTTCTAATATCACTCTCTTGTCTTCCACGCACCTCTTATCTCTCTAACCTTTCTTTCACTATATACTTTAATTATCTTGTCGAAGAGTTTACAAGCGACGTTCCGCTAATTAACTCTTCTATTTTTTCGTGTCCCAAAAGGTCCAGTAAACGATTGTCTTCGAACGCTTTAGCCAGGTAATTATAATCCCTTAGTTTTATAGATGGTACTTGAATCTTGTCTCAAGGACACGTTCCTCACGATGCGAAACTAATTACGCGTCAAACCTTACGGTCCCGCAGCCAATTGTTTCGAAATGGTAGTAGCACGCCTAACGGACATCATTCTTTAAATAACAATAATAATGGTGGAGGGGGCGGAGGCTCAAACAGTCGTCGAAGTTCCCTAAGTTGCGATTCCGATGAAATGTACACCGACCAAATATCTTTGGAAGATGACGTAATTGATCTGAACCAAAAAGTGAGTTTGAGTTATTTATTCTTGACTTTTTCTTGTTGTATTACAATTTGAACAACCCCGATTTGGTATGACTATTATAAGGTTTTAGAGCTTCAACATCAAGTTTCAACATTGTCCGAAAGCCAATGCAATAATGATGATAGGTACTCGAAAGTAAAACAAGAGAATCAAGCTCTAATGGCCAGGTAAGCTTGCTTTATTTTTGTATACATTTTAGCGTCTTGCGTGTCAAATGATTAGAAGCCCTAAAATAGAAGCGTTCTTTTTGGCGGGAAACGGTAGGGGTTGGCACTGTATATTATCTTCCCGTAGAGTTTAATACAGTCAAGGGCAATAGCTGCCGCTTCTATAGATTATTCCCCGCCCCCCTTTCCGGTTTGTATTTCTCTCTCTCTCTCACGCCCGACTCCCTGCAGAGGGTAAACCATAATGACTAAGGTATAAACTTTCCTCATGGGTTTAATAATTTACCTACATAGAAGCCACGCATGGCTTTTTGGGGGGTAAATCGATTGTTGTTCAAAAGGGTACGCGGTGCTAGGCCTAACCGGAAACGACAATCACACAACAATAGCCTATTTTGAACAAACCCGCGATTCCCGCCCATTTGTTCCCGCCAATCACTATTCAAAACGAAACAGCTCATTGCGCCTGCGCATCCAAATGACAAGCTTCCATTTTTAAAGAGCTGGCAGACGATGGCTTCCCATGTTAAGGCGAAGTTAGGCGCGGTTATATTTTGTAATTAAACGCGGTATTTTAACGTGAAAATCGTCAAGTAATGATTTATTTTAATAATAATTCATTGGTTAAAGATGTTAAGATTAAGAATTAGCTTAGTTTTTAAGTGACATCACGAGCGTAAACTTTGAAAGGAGTCCATTTTTGGCTTGAAGAGATATATAGGTCATTTTGAATATTAATTTGTTCATAGTAGCTTGCTGCGCGTCGTCTTTTGGGGATATTCTAGGTTAGTTTTATTTATGTAAATTATTTTTCCATAGCATGCATGCAAAAATGTAATGGTAATAAAATATTTGGGCCTTTGTGCTATTAATATTAGGGGAGAGAAAGAGAAAAAATGAAACTGGTTCTTAACTTCTTATGTAGTGCTAGTAGACATTCAGTGGGTGGGTTTTTGTAAAGGTGGTTGGTGTTAGGTATTTTTTTTTTATTCTGATTTCTGATGGAAGAAAAATGGTTAGATTTTTAATACTTTACGTGGGATTTTTGCTCTAGAATTAAAGTTAGGTGTGGTAGGTTTATCATAGATGTTTCACAATGTTTTAAGACTGTCTACAATGTTTTAAGACTGTCTACAATGTTTTAAGACTGTCTACAATGTTTTAAGACTGTCTACAATGTTTTAACACTGTCTACAATGTTTTAAGACTGTCTACAATGTTTTAACACTGTCTACAATGTTTTAAGACTGTCTACAATGTTTTAACACTGTCTACAATGTTTTAACACTGTCTACAATGTTTTAACACTGTCTACAATGTTTTAACACTGTCTACAATGTTTTAACACTGTCTACAATGTTTTAACACTGTCTACAATGTTTTAACACTGTCTACAATGTTTTAACACTGTCTACAATGTTTTAACACTGTCTACAATGTTTTAAGACTGTCTACAACGTTTTAACACTGTCTACAACGTTTTAACACTGTCTACAACGTTTTAACACTGTCTACAACGTTTTAACACTGTCTACAACGTTTTAACACTGTCTACAACGTTTTAACACTGTCTACAACGTTTTAAGACTGTCTACAATGTTTTAAGACTGTCTACAATGTTTTAAGACTGTCTACAATGTTTTAAGACTGTCTACAATGTTTTAAGACTGTCTACAATGTTTTAAGACTGTCTACAATGTTTTAAGACTGTCTACAATGTTTTAAGACTGTCTACAATGTTTTAAGACTGTCTACAATGTTTTAAGACTGTCTACAATGTTTTAAGACTGTCTACAATGTTTTAAGACTGTCTACAATGTTTTAAGACTGTCTACAATGTTTTAAGACTGTCTACAATGTTTTAAGACTGTCTACAATGTTTTAAGACTGTCTACAATGTTTTAAGACTGTCTACAATGTTTTAAGACTGTCTACAATGTTTTAAGACTGTCTAAAATGTTTTATATAGAATACATTCACTCGAGGAGCAAATAAGAGAATTAGAAATACGTTCAGAAGAGAGAGTCCAAGAAGAGGAGAGAAGATTAAAAGATTCTATGGCCAGGCATGAAAGAGAAAAAAATCAGGAGCTAGAACATTTCACCAGTCGGTAAGTCAAATAACTTAACCACAGTTATAACTTAATTAATTACAAATTAATTAACTTCTGGTACAGTTTATACACTTTACAACAAGAACATTTGGAAGTTAAAGAAGAATTACTCAGGATAAAATCTCAAGCGGAGAGATTAAGAATAGAAAAAATTCAAATAGAAAATGAGCTTTCGGAATGCAAAGCTGAATTAAACGCGGTACAAACTGAACATCAAAAATTTCAAGAATTAGCTAGACGGGAAAGGGAAGAATTTACTCAAGAAAGGAACAGGAATGTTCAGGTATAATTATTTTTAATTAATACTTAAGTGTGTATATAAACTTTAACTATATATTTTAACTAATAATTAAATTTTTAAACAGCTATTAAATGAATTATCAAGAGAATTAGATGAATTAAGAAGGTTTAGGAGAGACACTGAAGAAGCTAATGCTTTAGCCACTGCAAGGTCTAGGAGTCCGAGTGGTTTAGTAGATTTACCTTCGCGTTGTCAAGAATTGGAAAGAGAAGCCAGGCAGTTAAGGGAAGAATGTTCGGCTCTCAGGGAAGCTAATGAAGAACTTCAAGCTCAGCTCCTTAATACTAGTTTAGCCGAAGGAAGGCAGTTACTAAATCCTTCTCCCGGAAAGTCATTGGCTCAAGAATTTGAAAATTTAACAAAAGATCAAGTAAGTTTCCTCAAATAAAAATTTTAATAACAAACCTTTGTATTAATTCATTCATTAATTAATCAAATTAATTAATTCACACAGGCTGTAGATGCATTACGGGAACAACAAGATGATAATGCCAAATTAAGAGCGTATATTGACAATATATTACTCAATATTGTTGAGAATTATCCTCAACTTTTAGAAGTTAAAGGTGCAGAATGATATTAGGCCTAGTTTATTTTTTATTAAACTTTGACTTGAACTTTTTATTTTTAAATTTATTTTTTAATGTAAATATTTAGCCAAAAAGGAAAAAGAACCTAATTAGTAATTTTAGGTGTTTTTTATTTTATTTTATTTTTTTTTTTTTTTCATTTAAAATGTTGAATTATGATGAAAAAAACTACGTTAAATTTAAATTAAATTAAACATAGTGATAATTCACAAAACTATAGTATTAAAATGAAATGAAATGAATATTACCCCACCTCAATCAATTTTAATAACAAGTTTTATCATCCTAATAAAATTAAATTAAAATTAATTAATTCAAAAATTAAATTTTTCAGAAATTTATTAATTTTATTTTTTAAATTAAAATTAATTAATTTCTGATTAATTAATTATTGATTAAAATCATCTTTAATTCGATACAAAGGTTAACTTAACAAATCTATCTTGGTAGAAATGGTAGAATATTTTTAAAGAAATAAAATAAATCAAAGAATGAAATTAGAAATAGGAAAATAAATTAATTAATAAACAATATTAAAAAAATGAAATGTATATTAAATTAATTAATTAATAAACCGTATTAAAATATTAATTTTGTCAATTTAAATAAAATAAACAACTGGTTCCTACTGTAATTTTATACTGTAATAATAATAATTCCACTAAATTGCTTTGTCGTTTTAAAAACGCCATTTTTTTATGTTAAATTAGTACTAGTAGAAATGGGGGCTATAATCTGTGATTTTAATTTTCATTCTGTTAAATAACATTTAATTATCTATTTTTAATCCGTCCAATCAATCAATATTTATGGCCAGTTTTTGGTGATAATTGTAATAGATAAAGATTAAAGAGACCTTTGAAATCACGGAAATTAATTAGTCAGGGCTGTTGTTGTTTTTGTTTATATTAATAATTGATTAATTAATTAACCTTTAATTAAAAATTAATTTAGTGGAGAAAATTTTGTAACTAAAAACAAATATTTCTTGTAAAATTAAAGAAATAGCCTTTGGAAATAAAGAACTGTGATTGTAATTATGAAATAAAACAAAATACATTTTAATTTGCATAATGTGTATTAATTATTTATTTATTTATTTATTTATTTATTAATTTTAATTTATAGGGTTTTGGCAGAGTGAAAAGGTACATTGCTATTTTCCTATAATTATGCTTTATTACGTGACGTCTTTCCCCTTTAGCGTTTTGTTGATTTTCTAGGGTTAGGAATGTTAATGTAGTACGTCATGCAATAATGAACAGGGATGCCAGATTGAACACCTTCAACCCGCCAAAATCAAATTGGAAACAAGCCCAAAAACCGCCAATCTATATTTCGAAAAGAAGCCCAAAAACTGACTAAGATTTAAACAATCCAGCCCCAAAACAAGCCAAAAATTTATCGTGAAAAATTGGAATTTGTTTTTCTTTTAGAAATATTACATACTGACACCATTTTTAAAACCCAAAACATAATGAAACCACTTTATTTAACCATAAATTGACGAATTATAAGCTACACAAATGGTTTGACAGTACCATTTGTCAGTTTTTTGGGCATTTTAATGATCTTCGCCTATTGGTGGTATTTTAAGTACAGAAAGTCAAAGAAAAACCCCGACAAGCCCAATTTCCAGCCAACAGCCAACCCGTTTATTTCCAGCCAATATTTTTTAGAAGAAGCCCAATTGGCGGCTTTCCAGCCCAATATGGCAACCCTGATAATGAAAGGGCTAAGGCTAAAAATTATTTTTTTATAAAGATCACGTGACCTAATTTCCCCGCCGCTTTACCCACTGTTCGCCGAGCCGGAAAAATTTGCGTTCACGTGATAGAAAGCCTCTCATTGGTCGAAAATATTCAATACACGTGTTGCTGGGTAGAGTCCATTATCAAAAAAATAGTTCCATATAATAAAGGTTTTTAGGTTCATTTATATATTTAATAACGTAAATCTAATATATAATTAATATTATATACTAAATTTTATTTCATATTTTTACATAATAAGGTTATTTATTATTGTAATTAGAAAATTCAAGTTTTACGTTAACGTCTGGCGGATTAACTCAAAATCCTTTATTCGCGGCCATCAACTAGTTTGGAACACGTTTCTTGTGGTCGGAAACTCAACGCTTCTTTTAAAATATAAATAAGCAACTAATTTATTTTTTAAGTTATAAAAATGTCGTTTAGAGATCGAAGGAAGTAAGTAGACCAAAATTTTCTTAAATAAATTAGGTTTTTAATATCTAAAAAACTATTTAAAAACCGGCCGGGTCTAAACCAAGGCCTACCGCCCAATGTTATATAAATCGCTAGCCGCGCGGTCTCGGCTCCCATAGCTTAATACGCACTAAGGTTAGGCTTAACGGTGGTGCTTCGCAGCACATTTTTCGTCCATTGTTCTTTTCCAACCGCGATAAAGTTTTGTTTTGTAAGCTTTCGAATCGTTTAAGGATTAATTATTAAGTTTATTTTAAATGGCCAAAGATTCTAGAAGTAGTAGAAAGTAGGATTCTACTAGATAGTTGGGTTTTTTTTTAAATAGTTAATGTTAAATTAAACCTTTGTTCTTTTTTTTTTCAGTGATAGTAGAGATTTTGGCGGTAACCGCTTTAGAGATAATATGAATAGAGGTGGAGGAGGAAGTTTTGGAAGCGGAGGTCGTGGAGGTGGAAGTATGGGCAGTATGAAGGGAAAACAACCAGGAGAGAAGTTGAGGAAGCCCAGATGGGACATGAATCGTCTACCTCCCTTTCAAAAGGACTTCTACAGGGAACATCCTGATATTACTAGAAGACCAGCGCAAGAAGTAGAAGCTTATCGCGTCAGCAAAGAAATCACCATCAGTGGCAATGTGCCCAAACCCATCATGACATTCCACGAAGCTAACTTCCCCGATTACGTTATGAATGCTATTCAAAGTCAAGGTTATCAATTCCCCACAGCCATTCAATCTCAAGGATGGCCCATCGCTCTTAGCGGTAAAGATATGGTTGGAATTGCCCAAACAGGATCTGGAAAAACATTAGCCGTGAGTATTGACACTTGCCTTGTTTTTTGGCTATGAATGTTGCACGAGTTACTGTGGTTACTTTATAGGCTACTTGGTGGACAAAGTGAGTTGCACTTTTCCAACAAGTAGCCTGGCCTACTCATGTGTATGGTATGAATTCTCCTAGTTCAGAAACTATTTATGTTCAGATCAGGGAAATAAGTTGTTGACCATAAATTCACCTGAAATCAATAATTTGTAGTAAAACCCACGGAAATCTATAATTTGTAGTAAAACCCACGGAAATCTATAATTTGTAGTAAAACCCACGGAAATCTATAATTTGTAGTAAAACCCACGGAAATCTATAATTTGTAGTAAAACCCCGGGAAAACCCACGAAAATCCTTAATTTGTAGTAAAACCCCGGAAAAACCCACGAAAATCCTTAATTTGTAGTAAAACCCCGGAAAAACCCACGAAAATCCTTAATTTGTAGTAAAACCACGGAAAAACCCACGAAAATCCTTAATTTGTAGTAAAACCACGGAAAAACCCACGAAAATCCTTAATTTATAGTAAAACCACGGAAAAACCCACGAAAATCCTTAATTTATAGTAAAAACACGGAAAAACCCCCAAGAAAATCCATAATTTTTAGTAAAAACACGGAAAAACCCCTAAGAAAATCCATAATTTTTAGTAAAACCACGGAAAAACCCCCAAGAAAATCCATAATTTTTAGTAAAACCACGGAAAAACCCCCAAGAAAATCCATAATTTTTAGTAAAACCACGGAAAAACCCCCAAGAAAATCCATAATTTTTAGTAAAACCACGGAAAAACCCCAAGAAAATCCATAATTTTTAGTAAAACCACGGAAAAACCCCCAAGAAAATCCATAATTTTTAGTAAAAACACGGAAAAACCCCCAAGAAAATCCATAATTTTTAGTAAAAACACGGAAAAACCCCAAGAAAATCCATAATTTTTAGTAAAAACACGGAAAAACCCCAAGAAAATCCATAATTTTTAGTAAAAACACGGAAAAACCCCCAAGAAAATCCATAATTTTTAGTAAAAACACGGAAAAACCCCAAGAAAATCCATAATTTTTAGTAAAAACACGGAAAAACCCCCAAGAAAATCCATAATTTTTAGTAAAAACACGGAAAAACCCCCAAGAAAATCCATAATTTTTAGTAAAAACACGGAAAAACCCCCAAGAAAATCCATAATTTTTAGTAAAAACACGGAAAACCCCCCAAGAAAATCCATAATTTTTAGTAAAAACACGGAAAAACCCCCAAGAAAATCCATAATTTTTAGTAAAACCACGGAAAAACCCCGAAGTAAATCCATAATTTTTAGTAAAACCACGGAAAAACCCTAAAGAAAATCCATAATTTCTAGTAAAACCACGGAAAAACCCCAAGAAAATCCATAATTTTTAGTAAAACCCCTGGAGAATCATGCCATTTACACAAAGATTCCTGGCTACTTGTAGAGGACAAAGTTGTCTGCGCTATTGTCCTCAAAGTAGCCTCTACTACTTGTGTAAATGGTATGAATCCTCCTACAGGGTTCGTACAGAACCTGGATAACCTGGATAAGTCAGGGATATGAAAATTAAGAGAATAAGTCAGGGATTTTAAGGTTTTTCCTAAAAAGTCAGGGATATGTCAGGGATTTCGTTTGGTACATCAAACCATGCTTCAAGCAATGCTAAATATGAGATGCAGGTGTGATGAAGTGGGCTCCTTAAACTCCTTAATATGGTCAGGGATATTGCCAAAATTTGGTCAGGGATAGCCTGGAAAAGTCAGGGATTTTCAATAGAAAAATTTCGTCCGAACCCTGTCCTAGCGCGAAAAACTATGTTAAACATAGGCTAATTTTGTTAGGCAATTTGCTTATTAGTGTGTGTAAACAATGAATCATCTGTTATATTGCCCCATTATTTATTTTCTGTACATATTACTTTCATATAGTACGTTTTACCCGCCATTGTGCACATTAACAATCAACCACCATTAGATCGTGGAGAGGGACCAATTGTAAGTTACTGAATTAATATCAATCAAAGATTCAATCAGATCTTTGATTAATATTAATTAATAACCCCTTTTCCGGTAGGCCCTCATTTTGGCACCCACTCGAGAATTAGCTCAACAGATACAACAAGTAGCTAATGACTTTGGAAAATTATCTCGTATTCGAAACACTTGCGTTTTTGGAGGGGCCCCCAAGGGATCGCTAACAAGTGCCTCAAATTCGTGATTTAGAAAAAGGAGTCGAAATCTGCATCGCCACACCTGGTAGATTGATTGATTTCTTGGAAGCTGGCAAGACCAACTTGAAACGTTGTACCTACTTGGTCCTTGACGAAGCTGACAGAATGTTGGACATGGGATTTGAACCCCAGATCAAGAAAATTGTGGAACAGATTAGGGTAAGAGTGATTTTGTCGCCTTAAACGATGTCTTTTTAATGTTAAAGTGTTTGCAGCCAGACTTTCGTTAAACCTTAACGACGTACGGTCTTTTTAACGTTCAATATGTTTTTGTTCTTGTTTATGTTTACAGCCTGACCGACAAACTCTCATGTGGAGCGCCACTTGGCCCAAAGAAGTGAAACAATTGGCCGAGGAGTTTTTGAGTGAATATAACCAAGTCAATATTGGTTGCTTGCAATTGTCAGCCAATCACAACATCTTGCAAATCGTCGATGTTTGTCAAGATTCTGAAAAGGAAACCAAGCTTTTCAAGCTTTTGGAAGAAATTATGCGCGAAAAGGAAAACAAAACCATCATTTTTGCAGAAACCAAGAAGAGAGTTGATGATTTAACGCGTAGAATGAGAAGAGACGGATGGCCTGCCATGTGCATTCACGGTGATAAGTCCCAACCTGAAAGAGATTGGGTCCTTAATGGTAAGTTAATCAGTCTTTTTTTTTTATTTAAATTTAGGCTTACTTTATTTAAAGTAACAAAGAAAAAATGTAGTAATAATAAATAACGCGTTACTTTCTTTCTTTCTTTCTTTCTTTCTTTGTTGTAGAATTTAGATCAAGTCGTTCTCCAATTTTGATCGCTACAGATGTTGCTGCTCGTGGTTTGGGTAAGATTAGACTGTCTAAGAGAAGCTTAACTTATATTTTAATTTAATGAAATTATCTTATCGTTGCTAGAATTTTGCTTAGCTTAGTAATGCTTTTTTTCCTCAAAAGAGTTATCGGGTGAAAAGTTCATAGTTCAGCTTTGATTATGTCTCTTTTCATTTTTGTCAAATTTCCGCTCATCAATGTGTGATTTGGGGGATGATTTTTGTAATCCTGCTAATTGATTCTCTAACCATTAGTTTTGTATTTTTTCTCTTTTTTACAGAGGCACTGTTCAAATTTTACAACGAACTTTATGCTCTTTACTTAGCGGTGCCTCTGATCTATCTAAAAACAATTATTTGGGAGGTCTTTTAGCGCGCTGTAATGGCCCTAACCCTTTATAGATAGAGAAATTAATCCTCTTTCTAAGTGGGGGGAATATTAATCTTTAAGAAATAACACCAGTACGCGGACGGGGGAATGCGATTGTTGTCATTGTATAAGAGAAATTTATTCGTGAGAATGAAATAAGTTGAGCTGATGCTCTCTTATTTACCTGTGGTTGTTAGGATACGCAGCCTTGTATCAACGTTTTGATAAATGGAAACTAGGTTTTTTGATTTTATTTCGAAGCTTAACCCTTTATCGGTCTATTTAATTTTTAATCTTGGTTCTTAATGATCAAATTTGTTACTTTCGGTAATATTTAAAATCTAATCTACGTCCTTTTCTTTCTAATATAATTTCTATCTTAATTAAGGTTTCCGTTTTAATTTAGATTACTAATTAATCTCTAGATTATTTATAATTTAACTTAATTCATTGACGAGATAAAGGGTTAATTAAATCGCGAGAGAATAAAAATGTGTAAGGCCCTATACCATTTTTAAACATGAAGAAAAAAACGTCGTGGTCGCGATACTCTTAGTTTCCCTTGGGCTGCCCAATTCGTATAGTCCGTATATTTTTTGGAGAGAGAGGTCTCACGTTTTGGAGTGCACACAAAAAAAGACTGTGAAGTAACGAAGTGCAGGGTTTTGGATTCAATTGAGGCTGGGGTGGTATCTTTTGTTAAGTATACCACTTTTATTGGCCTTGAAAGTTCCCAAGTGACCCTGCTTCTGATCCGAGTCTAAATCCGCTGCGAGACTTAAGCTTCCGTGGAGAGAAATAAAAATGTTGTGGGGAAAGGATAAAAGATTTCCTTATTTTGCTTGATGGAAAGGAGTGGTGTGTGGTAGTGGCTTGGAAAGAAAAAAAAAAAAAAAAAATAACACTGGTGCGTCGTGGTCTCCAAGACGACCGACGTTCATGCAAAAAAAAAGTTTGCCATCATTTTGGAACAATATGGATGGCGAACTTGAACTTAATGGATTTCGCAACGCACCATAAATGTTAAACAAAGAAGAGACTGCTACACGCTAAACCCTCCTCTCGACTTAGTCACCGTTAAAACTTTTATACCTAAAAATCCACGGGAGCTCCGAGAGGTTTTCTCTCAAATTCTGATGACACGGATGTTTTGGGTGAAAATATATAATCAACCACAGGTAACAGTAAATAAAAACCTTTCAGAAACGGTTTTTATGTTCACCTCTCACTCTCTTTTACCTTGATTCCTACCCCAAACAACAAACGAGAGAAATGGCAATTTGTACGAGTCGAAGCCCCAAATGCATCATGTTTTTTTTATACCCCTTCGAGTTTTCTTGCCATTCTCCATCTAGTTTTTCTAATCATTGATGAGCTCAGTAATTAATAACTACGGCGGTTGAAAATTAATATATTTGGCATAAGTTTTACAATTTGTTCTTAAGTTCAAATAATTTAAGACCAACCTCGCTTTGACTCAGTTTATAGTCTATTGAAAGAAAGAAAAAAAAAAATTTTGAACAGTTTAGGCTAATTGTGTCAGTTTTCGAAGAATTATAACTAATTACGTTTATTTCCATCGCTTTTCCCCCCCTTGAATCGTTTTTCAATTATTTTGAAAACGATTTATTGTCCTTTACCCCACCCAATTGCTGCCAATTTTTGGGATGTCAAATAGACGTGGATGATATCAAATTCGTCATCAACTTTGACTATCCAACTTGCTCGGAAGATTACGTTCATCGTATTGGTCGTACCGCTCGTAGCAACAAGACTGGTACCGCTTACACGTTTTTCACGACTGGTAACATGAAACAAGCCAATGATCTGGTTCAAGTTTTGACCGAAGCTCGTCAAGCCGTTAATCCCAAACTACAAGAACTGATGGAGATGTCGCGAAACGGAGGCGGAAGAAGTCAGTATTACAATAACAAACGAAACGGTTATTACAGGCAACAACGCTTTTGACCAAACTCCGCCCGTTAGATTTTTTTTTCATCATTAAAAACAAAACCAGATTTTTTTAAGTATTTTTTTTACGTAACAAATTAAAAAAAGTAGGTATTGGTAACATTTTTAAAGAATAGATTTATTTATCGAACCTGAGAAAGTGAAGCGAATCTTATGTACGGAATTTGTTCCATAAATTCTTTAAAAAATGTTTCTTGCCTACTGAACAAAAATAAAAATATCTTTGACTCGCAAGAGAAAAAGTTGAACACAAAACCTAGCGTGTGATCAATTACCAACCAACCAGTACACTTTATTATTTAAGCTTAATCTTTTAAGGAAGTGCCGCTTGAACCCTTGATTTTCTCTCTTGCGTGATCATTGAGCGGCGGTAATCCCTAAAAATATTGACAACTAGGTTTTCCGCACCTTTCGTTATTATTTCAAATGTCTGTCATAGTGTCAGTGCCAGAGAGAAAAGCATGGATGATTTAGGCAAAACTAATTTAGGCCAACGTAAACTTTTTGTCGATAAGAAGAGTGTCTGGGGTTTAGTTTAGCGGAGATTGCCTAAATCTGCCATTTAAAGAGATCCTGGACCTTTATGTAACACAGTCCTTTCACCGTAACAGTGCGCAACCGTTGGCGTACCAATGATTCTTCCGGCGGTTCGTCATCGGCAGGAGGATCTGGTCGGGGAACAGGTCGTGGTAATGATCGACGTGATAGCAGCTACGGCAGCCGAGACAACGCGAGAAACAATGGTGGAAATAGTAGTTCTTCTTCGGGTGGTGGTGGTTATAGTCGGGGAAGTAGTAGTAGTTACGGAAGTAAAGGGGGATCGCGAGGAGGGGGTAGCGGGTACGGCGGGAATCAAAGTAGTAGCGGCGGACATCAATCTCAAAGTCATCACGGAGGAAGTCACGTTAATGGCCACTCCAATGGAGGTGGTAGCTACGCGCAGGGACGTGGAGGTGGCGGTAGTGGTTCGGGGGGATCTAATCAAATGATGGCACCACCTCAATCTCATCACGGTGGTATGATGTATGGCGGTGGTGGTAGTAGTTCTCAGAACAACTATAGCAATCCGCCAATGCAACAAAGCAGTGGTGGTGGTGGTGGTGGCTATTATCAACAATAAATTTCCCTCGATATAACAACGTGAATGTTTAGAATTTCTTAAAACTTTTTAAAAATTGACTAAAAGAATTGATAAGGGAGTATTATTATCGGCGCGGATATCCTAGGGAGAACCCGTTATTTGAAAACATTTGAAATTAGTTCTTTTCTTTGTATCTTGAACGTTTCGGCAAGGTTTCTTTAATTTTAGAAAAAGAGAAAGGAAAATCTTATCAAGCCCCTTGTTGTTTAAACGAAACAAAACAAAAACCCCTGGTGATATTAACTCGTGAACCAAAAAAACAAAACAAAAACTTGTTATTTATATTAATAACTTTCTCGTGTACATTTCATTTTCGTTTTCAGTTTATTTTGCGTTTATTTTTTTTTTACGTGTGAAAATGTATTCGCACAATTACTATTTCTGCCATTCGATTTCATCGCAATAGGAAAACTTGGGAACAAAACACCTATTGTCATTAAATGTAGTTACATTATTATTATTATTATTATTAATCATTTATTTTTAATCAAAAAACTAATTTAGGAGGTTAGATGTTGTGATAAGTAACACTGTACTTTCTTTTCGTTATATTAAAACGTTTTTGTAACATCAAATCGAGGTTTTGTGGAGTTATTTAAATTAAATTAAATCGATCATTTAAGTTAAATATTCAAAATTTTACACTGAAAGTTTTCGCATTCGTGATTGGTTTATAACGCATCACGTGATGTATGAGTCAGGGCCGTAACTTTAAAAATGGCGTCCGTCGGCAGTAAAATGTGTGATTTTCGCTGCGTAGTTTTCTATTCCTAATTAATTAGTGTGTTAGTGATTTACTTTATTATTATTATTAGTAATTAATCGCGTTAACTATTTTCACGAAAAATGGGGTTCATCTTTTCTAAACCTAAAGATAAAGGCGGAAAGAAAGAGATAGTAATCACTGAACAAGATAAAGCAGTGTTGGTAAGCTAAGCGAAAGTTTATTATATTAATTTTATTTAATTGTAATTATTTTTTAAATTGTATATTTTAAATGTAGCTGTTAAAGCAAGAGCGAGATAAATTAAAGCAATACCAGAAAAAGGTAGCTGGAGCCTTAGACCGTGATCGTTTAGTTGCTAAGCAACTGTTGCAAGATGGCAAGAAAGAGTAGGGTGTTCACTCATTTATAATTAGTAAAATTAGCAGTTAATTATAGTTATACTTGTAATTTAAGTCGAGCCTTGCTCTTACTACGTAAAAAGCGGTTCATGGACCAAATCTTAGAAAAAACAGATGGGCAGTTGTTAAATTTAGAAAGAATGGTAGGTTCTCTTCTCATAATTAGCGTTGAATCTTGAATTAGATTAGGAAATTTTGACATTGGATAGGTTTCGGATATTGAATTCGCCCAAGTAGAAGTGGAGGTGACAAAAGGGCTTCAAATTGGAAATGAAGCTCTTAAAAAAATGCACCAGGTAATTAAATTAGAGTGCCGTAGTTCATAAACTTGCCTATAAAATTGGCCTACAAATATGGGGGGGTGGATCCTCTTTTTAGTTGATCTCACTTGAAGATATTGAAAGAATTATGGATGAAACTCAAGAAGGAATTGAAAAACAAAGAGAAATAGATGAAATGATTAGTGGCAGTTTAACGCAAGAAGATGAAGATGCAGTTTTGCAAGAATTAGATGAAATTCTTGCCGAATCTGAGCCTGCAATTGATAAAACACAACCTGCCATTGAAGAACCGGAAATTGAGTTACCAGATGTGCCTGCTCATGAACCAAAAGGTATTCTATCTAAAATATGTACAAAATTAGTACTAATAAAGATGTTTTAAATTAGTACCAGCAAAAAGAGTCAAAAAGGAAATGGTAGCTGCCAGTTAATTTAAGTTTAATAGAAGATATTTTAATTGCTAATAAAGTAACTGTGGTTGAAGATTTTGTTTCTAATAGTTTCTGTAATAATTATTAAAAACCTGATATAAATATGTTGCTAATTTTTACAAAAAAAAAAGAAAATAAAAACAATGGCGTTTTTTAAAATAAAATTGTTTGTTTATTATTTATTATTTACATCTAATAATATGAAATATTCCCGAGGAAAATGCATACATTCATATTTGTATTTAAAAGTACCACGTGAACGTTATAAAGTGATAGTAGAACGCGTTGATTAAGATCGACTATCCCTTTAAAAATCCATCGGAGGGGGGGTGGGGTTACTTGCTCAGTAGCGCCCTCAAAAGGTTTCCTACAACATTGCTCGTTCGCGATTGTTGAGTGGGCGGTGGTAAAATTGGCATGGTGTCCAGGTATCTAGATGGTTCTGACAATGAAGAGAGATAGTGGTCCGAGGTTTGGGGTTGAACTGATGGCGCTGTTCTCCCAAACAAGTAACTCAAGATGGAACCTCCTTCATTGTTGTTTCTCGTCTGAATTTCTTCTCGTTGGGCACGAAGTCCTACTGGGTCATCGTAGGGTTTTTCGCGTTGTCCACTCAAGATATCACCATCAGGATGACTCTCTGGGCGAAGGCCTCGGTTGAAATTATTTAGTCTATCATCGTCCACGTGGTCATAGTTAGAGGGCCGTCTCTCGACGTACACCACGCGTTCCCGAACTGGAGGCAAGGCTTGAGTCGGGCGAACATCTTCCGAGGGATAATCAGCATCAGTGACGATTCGAGCTTGACGTCGGTTGTAACTCATAAGGTCCTCATCGGGCGATTTTGCCGAACCAGAAGGAGCTGGTAGGTTTCCCGAATAATGGAGTCTTCGTCCTTCCGTGGAATGTGGGCTGGGACTAGCAACAGTTGGAGATCCACCAAAATAGGCTAAAAGCGTGACGTAGGTAGTCACCAAAACTAATGTTCCGAGTAGACCCATTTCGTTTTCTTTAAAGATAAATTAAACATTGTTTTTATCCAAGTTAAAACAGTTTAAGATTGAAAATTACGCTATGTTTTAAACCATATATTTTCAAAGTTAAAAATACTTACGTTTACACGCGGATTGTCCAAGCGATAATGAAGATCCAAGAGACGACGACGTTCTGCCAAGTTGAAGGAGTTTTTAGGAATGAATAACTAACGTATCCCCAAAGGCTTTTATAGGTAAAAGCTAACGTGGCCAGGGGTCATGTGTGTATAAAACCTTGTTTGTTTTGTAGATTGATAAGCAAAGGTCAAAAAACGAACTTTGTATCAACTTACGCGAAGTTTGGCCTTGGAAATACCAAGGAATGACCTTTTGTGCGTCAATGTTTATCTTTAGTAAATTTTGATCTTTTGTATTTATTTGCGCAATTTTGCAATGCCCAATATTTAAGATAAAGGTTTCTTATCAGCATCTTAATATTAGGAAACTCTCGGACATATACTTCCCGTAACCATACACGCTCGAAATAAATCTCAAAAAAATGGCGGGAATTATGGACCAATCAAAATCCGACTTTACAGACATGTACTGCAGTGAAGTCCAACTCAAGAACCCCGGGGGCCCGGGCACTGGCAGCTAGATAAAAATATTTTTGGAATTTTAGCCCCAACTAATTAATTTATTTTTATAATTAGCAGAATGAATAGGCCTTTCAATGTTCTTAGAATAATAAACAAGACACTGGGGACCAATTTTCGACGCGCTATATCAAAAAAACCAGAACACATAAATGTTTGCGTAATAGGCAGTGGACCAGCTGGATTCTACACAGCCCAACAAATTTTAAAGGTTTTTTAACAATTAAAACAAATAAAATTAATCAATATAGCGATTAATTTCAATACAATACTTTAGAATCCCTTAGTTAAGGTTGACATTTATGAGAAATTAGCTGTACCTTTTGGATTAGTTAGGTTTGGAGTCGCTCCTGATCATCCTGAAGTCAAGGTGTTTATATTACTGCTTACATTATAGAATTAATTATAATAAATTAATCCATAATTACAGAATGTTATCAATACATTCAGTACAATTGCCAATAATGAACGATGTAAATATTATGGTAATGTAAACATGGGCAAGACGTGTCTTTCCAAGACTTGAAAAATGCTTATCACTGTGTGGTGCTTGTAATATCAATTTTAATTTTAATTTTAAACTAATTATATATAAACATAGATCTAAATTTATTTTGGTCTTAAATTTTGACAGTCTTATGGTGCGGATCAAGACCAAAGTCTTGGAATACCCAAAGAAGTAAAATGATAAAGTTAAACTTTCTTTAATTAATATTAATTGACTATTAATTATTTCAGAATCTTCCTAATGTTTTCTCAGCTAGAAAATTCGTAGGATGGTACAATGGATACCCAGATGACTGCAATTTACCAGTTGACTTAGATATTGATACAGCGGTAGTTATAGGCCAAGGAAATGTTGCCTTAGACGTAGCTAGAATACTCTTATCACCAATAAATAGACTTAAAGTGTGTTCCTACATTAAATATTTTTAATTTAATTTAATCAAAAAATTAATTAAAATTCAAATATAAAAGGATACAGATATCTCGGAACACGCTTTGGAATCTCTTAGAAAGAGCAAAGTTAAAAAAGTAATACTTGTGGGACGAAGAGGACCAGCTCAAGTTGCTTTTACTATCAAGGAACTTAGAGAATTAACCAAAATGGAGAAATGTAGAGCTAAAGCGAATATAGAAGATTTTTTAGAGTTAGAAAAGGCCTTAGAATGTATGATTTAAATTATATTTTATTTGCAATTAAAAAAGCATTTTTTAAAACTAATTAAAGGAAAAAATATTATTAATTTAGGGCTACCTAGACCCAGAAAAAGATTATCTGAATTAATGATTAAAACAGCGAG
>JAEQBA010000138.1:15817-31051 GCA_019434445.1 Phalangium opilio | reverse complement strand
CATTAGAGCAGTATGAGGCCTTATCTAAGAGAGCTACCGCTCTCCTAGAATACCGGTTTGAACGGAATACCGGATCATACGGAATACCGGATCATACGGAATACCGGTTTGAACGGAATACCGGATCATACGGAATACCGGTTTGTACGGAATTCCGGCTCATACGGAATGTTTTCAGCCAACATTACTCAAGAATCAAGAGTAAGACACACCACTATTGTCTTCAATCTTCATCTCTTCAAATAATACAATTGGAAACCGTCCATAATCGGCGTCAAACTCTTAAGGGGGGGGGGAGTTTCTGAATTTGTGACAGTCCGTGACAAGAGGGAGGTTGGCGTAATGCTATTCGTGACGTCACATTCAACTTTAATTTTGTTAGGAAGTCGGTGTATAAGAGAGGCGGATTGGCTCTCTTTCGTGATAAAATAATAAAAACAAAATTCTTAATTCCACCGAGGGAAACAAACTCAACAATATACAATAATAGCTAATGGTGTTTAGCCTATTTGTCAGTCCATAATTATACAAAATCTATTTTCCTTGCCTTAATTAGTTATATAGCTAATGTAAGTTATAGCTATATAGATAATGTTAATAGCTCCGGTTTTGATATCGGTTAAATTCCGGATTGCGTGTCGGTGTAATTTTGGTTTTGATTCCGAAATTGAAGCCGGTTTGATTCCGGAATTGAAGCCGGTTTGATTCCGGAATTGAAACCGTTTTGATTCCGGAATTGAAACCGTTTTGATTCCGGAATTGAAACCGTTTTGATACCGGAATTGAAACCGTTTTGATTCCGGAATTGAAACCGTTTTGATTCCGGAATTGAAACCGTTTTGATTCCGGAATTGAAACCGTATTGATTCCGGAATCAATGCGGTTTGGTTCCGGAATTGAAACCGGATTGATTCCGGGATTTTTCGGAGTGTAAAAAGATTCCGGAATTCCGGTAAATTCCGGATTTGACATCGTCAAATACCGGTTTCGGAATTTTCCGAAAACCGCCATCCCTAGTTACGAGCCTGCAAAGTATAGTCTAATGCATATCCTATGGAGGGGGTTTGTTTCGTTACGTTTTGCTTAATATCTCGGCCCCTGTTTTTCGTAGCTCAATGTTTTTTAGTATGGTTAGATGGGAGACAAATTGGACTAAAACATACTCAATCCCCGTATCTCCAGTAGAAACAGAGTTGCGAGCCTGCAAAGTATAGTATAATGCATTTTTCTATGGAGGGGTTTGTTTGTTCACGTATTGCTTAATTACTTGACCCTGTTCTTTCGATTAAAAATAATAACATATCTTAAGTGTAGCGGTTATCGCATTCGATAGGCTCAAATTAGCAGCTCTTACTGCAATCATAGCAAGATGTCCCAATAACATCCACCCAGCCTCATAGTCGTACAGTCGATTCGATGAAATACTAGTTGCCTTAATAGGTATCACTGTCTAATAATGGTATATCATATTGGTATCCATAGCGTGCCACGAGCGATACACCTATGTGTAACACGACGAATCAAGACAATGATCCTGAAGGTGCCAATGTATCTATCAATATCAGGGATCAAGATGTTGAAACTAACGCTACCCAACAGCTAATCCAATCAACGTTAAGTGTTACAATGTGTCAAACATCATCAAATAGTACATTAACTCAAGCGACACAAACACTTCACCCAGATGATTCTATGGCACATAAGCTAACCCAAACCGTAGATGCCACACACAACACACGCAATGACAGCGATGAGGTGCTTGTATCGCATTTAACTATTCAACGGTTATCGAACGAGAATAAGGAACTCGTAAAGACAATTCAACGCCTTAACGCGTACAAACTAGCTTGGGAGAAGCTTTTCACTGAAGATCAGATTAAACGTGTAGTGGACATCACACGTAATTGCCAGTGGTCAGCTCAAACCAAGTGTGAATCCTTGTCTTTACTTCATAATGTTGGCAACAAAGGTTATCAGTATCTTAGACACCGTGGATTCCCATTACCCGCAATTAGAACATTGCAAAAGTCCATTGAAGTGTTCCAGGCACCTCCTGGAATTCAAGACGATGCACTGAATATCCTTAAAACCCATGTAATAAGTCTAACAGACATGCAACGGAAAGTGGTCATACTGGTGGACGAGATCCAGATTAGGCAAGCGGTTGAATACGATGCTGGGCTGAAACAAGTAATTGGTAACGCAACCCTTCCAGGAGACAACAAGGCTACCCATGCTGCTGTGATAATGGTACGCTCCGCTAGTCAAAAGTGGAAATATATTTTGGCGTACCACCTAACAGGAAACAGTGTCAATGGACGAGATCAAACACAATTAATCATGGACTGTATCAAAGCTCTTGACAATATTGGCCTGCAAGTGGTTTCACTAGTGAGTGACATGGGTCCCAACAACCTTAGAAGTTTAAATCTTATGGGGATCAAGGTTAATGCACATGAGAGACGAAACACATTTCCTCACCCGTGCAAACCAAGTAAAGACATTTATGTGATGGCTGATCCACCCCATGTGTTCAAGAATATTAGAACAGCGCTCTTGAACAACACCATGAAAATACCACCCGATATTGTAGCTCAATATGACCTTCCAAGTGACACCGTTGATTTGAAGTACATAAGGGAACTTGTGAACCTGCAATCAACGTCTGAATTAAAATTGGCACCAAAACTGACCGCGACACATGTAAATCCATCGCATTACCAAAAAATGAGGGTTCCACTTGCGCAAGACGTCTTAAGTAGCTCCACAGCTGCGGCCTTGGAAACACTTGTGCAGGTAAATAGGCTTGACCAAGCTGCGAAGACAACTGCTTGGTTCTGCCGTTTGATGTGCAATTGGTTTGCAATCATGCGAGGTTGTTGCAAGAGCAAGGCCTTAAATGTAGAGAGAAGACGTCTGCTACAAGAAGTAATGTCCATCATTGAACGCATACAAATCGGGCGTTCTTGGAAACCGTGTCAGACAGGGTTAATAATGTCAACAATATCAATACTTCACTTAGACGAGTACCTAAGACAGGATGGGTTTACATATATCATGCCAGGACGATTCAATCAAAACGCCTTAGAGAGTTTGTTCGGTCGTATACGTGACAGAGGAAATAGATACCCTACAGCAAAGGCATTTAGACAGCGATTACGAATATTGCTTATTAAACAACTGCAGGAATATATCTCACCAGACATTTTGAGTACCATAGTAAAACCACCAGTGTCTCGTAGACATTGCAACCTTCATGAGCCTTTGGAACGTGATAGTGTCACAGTACCCTCTGACAATAATGTGAGTTGTAATGCAACGGATACCATGTTTGCCTGCAATGTCGTTGAAGAACTACATCCTGTCCTGCATATGCCTGATACAGAACGCATTCCAGATGCTCAGCGTGAATTACTGGAAGTCTTTGAAAGATACCAAGAGGCGGATGACTCGCATCAATTACCTGATCCCGATAACGCATTCCTCCAAGTAGACGTCATGGAAGGTGATATATCGCCTGAGGATGAATGTTACTTAAGTAGATCATATGATATGCAAGCGTGTAATGGTCCTGATAGCCTGGGATTTATTGTTGACACTCTAGGGCTTACTAGCACTAACCCAATAGATATACCTGTAACCTTAGACAGTATGTCAGTCTACTATCTAGCAGGCTACATTTGCTTTTCACTTGAAAACAAGGTGTGTTGTCAATGTTTCGATAGCATTTGCGACCCCCAATCTAACCATACCCTGCATCCTGATGCAATTCATGCTGGAAACAAAGCTTTCGGAAACCTCAAACAGCCATCAACGTTATTCCTCAAGTTTATTACGTCCTGCGAAGAATGTTTGAGGGAGAAACATTTAGATAACCTAGATAGAGTAACCGATCCTTTTAATGTATTTTCCAAGTCAGTTCATGACTATACAGACAGGTACAGACACATCTTTCGCGAGTGTTGCAATGTAAGATCGAAGGCAATAGCGAAATATGTACGTACCCGTGTTTATATACGAGCGAAGCATGTAACGAAAACGCTCAAAGGTGTACCTATTCTTCACTACACGAATAAATAGTATATACATAAACACATTGTTGGTGTACTCAGTTAATGGATAAAATACCTTTACATATATATACATACCTTCATGTTACCTACCATTGCCGCCTATATTACCCGTTGCCTTGCCTTAGCTTAAACGTTAACGTACTTTTTCCTATTACATGAAACAAAAGCAGACGACATATGGATTGTGGGATTTAGATCGTTTCAAATCAGTTCTGCAGTTCCGAACTGATGGAGGGAGTGTATAACGCCATCTATTCACGTACACGCGAAACAAAATGCGTGCACCGCCGTAGATGAAACCTTTGATCTGTGACGTCGAATTTCACCAATCGGCGCTACTCGGTCTATAATTACTCTACTTTAAACAACAAAAATTGATTTAATTTAAACAAATTACATAATTAGCGGCTATCGTTGGCCGATGGCACCAGGTGAAACACCTTAAAACGTACGCTACACGGCCAATTGGTCTCTAGTCTCTACATACAATCAGCTGTATTTAAATTTTGACCGAGGCTTAGTGAAATCAGTGAATTTAAAAATTATCGGCTAAATCCTAAATTTAAATTCTTTTGTATTAAATTATAATAAGGTTTAACTTACGAAATTAAAATAAAATGAGGACGAATTAACCCCTTCTTTTATGTGAAAAGTTAAAAAATTCGCCTTAAGCTCGACATATCCACACGCGTTGTCTAAACAAAAATCTTCGCTCAGTCGCTCTATTAGCGGTAAAACAGCGTAAGTCCAACAGTACGTTTCTCTATGATTTTAGCTAGGATTAAACCACGTAAGTCCAACAGAATAAAAGGTCGTAAGTTTAAGTATGTGCTTAAAAGTACAAAAAGTAATACTTAATATTAATTCATTTCAATAAAACTTCGGAAGGCACCAAAAAAGTGTTATACCTTTCATTTAAAACCGTTTTCAGACCTATCGAATAAATAGTCTTTAAAAAATGGTCGAGTAGCTTTGGCCATCACAGGAAACATTTCCCATGTTATTCCTACGGGAAAATTTCCCTTTTTTTGCCAAAATGACTGAATTTTTTTATGGAAATGAAAACCACCCTTAGCAACTTTATTTTCTATAAAAAAAACTAATGGAGGGATCTCTTTGAAATTTTAACCACATATTAAGGGTCCGAATTTTAGTTCAGTGGATTTTTTTCAAAACAATTAATACAATACAAAAAAACTACATCCAAACAAAAAACCCTCCTTATACATTAAGAGCAGTATGAGGCCTTATCTAAGAGAGCTACCGCTCTCCTAGAATACCGGTTTGAACGGAATACCGGATCATACGGAATACCGGTTTGAACGGAATACCGGATCATACGGAATACCGGTTTGTACGGAATTCCGGCTCATACGGAATGTTTTCAGCCAACATTACTCAAGAATCAAGAGTAAGACACACCACTATTGTCTTCAATCTTCATCTCTTCAAATAATACAATTGGAAACCGTCCATAATCGGCGTCAAACTCTTAAGGGGGGGGGGAGTTTCTGAATTTGTGACAGTCCGTGACAAGAGGGAGGTTGGCGTAATGCTATTCGTGACGTCACATTCAACTTTAATTTTGTTAGGAAGTCGGTGTATAAGAGAGGCGGATTGGCTCTCTTTCGTGATAAAATAATAAAAACAAAATTCTTAATTCCACCGAGGGAAACAAACTCAACAATATACAATAATAGCTAATGGTGTTTAGCCTATTTGTCAGTCCATAATTATACAAAATCTATTTTCCTTGCCTTAATTAGTTATATAGCTAATGTAAGTTATAGCTATATAGATAATGTTAATAGCTCCGGTTTTGATATCGGTTAAATTCCGGATTGCGTGTCGGTGTAATTTTGGTTTTGATTCCGAAATTGAAGCCGGTTTGATTCCGGAATTGAAGCCGGTTTGATTCCGGAATTGAAACCGTTTTGATTCCGGAATTGAAACCGTTTTGATTCCGGAATTGAAACCGTTTTGATACCGGAATTGAAACCGTTTTGATTCCGGAATTGAAACCGTTTTGATTCCGGAATTGAAACCGTTTTGATTCCGGAATTGAAACCGTATTGATTCCGGAATCAATGCGGTTTGGTTCCGGAATTGAAACCGGATTGATTCCGGGATTTTTCGGAGTGTAAAAAGATTCCGGAATTCCGGTAAATTCCGGATTTGACATCGTCAAATACCGGTTTCGGAATTTTCCGAAAACCGCCATCCCTAGTTACGAGCCTGCAAAGTATAGTCTAATGCATTTCCTATGGAGGGGGTTTGTTTCGTTACGTTTTGCTTAATATCTCGGCCCCTGTTTTTCGTAGCTCAATGTTTTTAGTATGGTTAGATGGGAGACAAATTGGACTAAAACATACTCAATCCCCGTATCTCCAGTTGAAACAGAGTTGCGAGCCTGCAAAGTATAGTATAATGCATTTTCTATGGAGGGGTTTGTTTGTTCACGTATTGCTTAATTACTTGACCCTGTTCTTTCGATTAAAAATAATAACATATCTTAAGTGTAGCGGTTATCGCATCCGCCTCACTCCCGGAAGGCCACAGGTTCGGAACCGCGAAGTTTTTTTTTATAATTATCCGAACATTTGTGTCAAGGTCACATTATTTACATCCCCGTATCTCTGGTAGAACCAGAGATACGAGCCTCCAGAATTTAGTCTAATGTATTTCCTATGGAGGGGTTTGTTTGTTTACGTTTAGCTTAATTACTCGGCCCCTGTTTGTCGTAGCCCTAATTCTTAGTATGGCTAGATGGGGGACAAATTGGTCTATAACATACTAAAAGGACATCCCCGTATCTCCAGTAGAAACAGAGTTACGAGCCTGCAAAGTTTATTTTCAAAAATCAAAAGTAACCTTCTAACAATAAGTGAGACAAAAAGTAAGTTGACGACGATATTGAGGTAGCCTCAAGTTTAAAGTATCCTTGTATGGGGAGCAAAGAGTACTATAACATATCCAAAGGAGATCCCAGTATCTCTTGTAGAACAAGAGTTATGAGCCTCCAAAGTTTAGTGCAAAAATCATAAGTAACATGATAAAAATAAGTGAGACGATACCAAAGTTGACGAACATTTTGCTTAAAATCTCGGCCCCTGTTTGTCGTAGCTCAATGTTTTTAGTATGGTTAGATGGGGGACAATTTGGACTATAACATATCCTAAGGACATTCCCGTATCTCTAGTAGACACAGAGTTATGGGCCTGCAAAATATAGTCTAATGCATTTCCTATGGACGGGTTGTTTGTTTACGTTTAGCATAATTTCTCGGCCCCTGTTTGTCGTAGCTCAATGTTTTTAGTATGGTTAAATGGGGGACAAATTGGTCTATAACATACTCAAAGGACATCCCCGTATCTCCAGTAGAAACAGAGTTACGAGCCTGCAAAGTTTATTTTCAAAAATCAAAAGTAACCTTCTAACAATAAGTGAGACAAAAAGTAAGTTGACGACGATATTGAGGTAACCTCAAGTTTAAAGTATCCTTGTATGGGGAGCAAAGAGTACTATAACATATCCAAAGGAGATCCCAGTATCTCTTGTAGAACAAGAGTTATGAGCCTCCAAAGTTTAGTGCAAAAATCATAAGTAACATGATAAAAATAAGTGAGACGATACCAAAGTTGACGAACATTTTGCTTAAAATCTCGGCCCCTGTTTGTCGTAGCTCAATGTTTTTAGTATGGTTAGATGGGGGACAATTTGGACTATAACATATCCTAAGGACATTCCCGTATCTCTAGTAGACACAGAGTTATGGGCCTGCAAAATATAGTCTAATGCATTTCCTATGGACGGGTTGTTTGTTTACGTTTAGCATAATTTCTCGGCCCCTGTTTGTCGTAGCTCAATGTTTTTAGTATGGTTAAATGGGGGACAAATTGGTCTATAACATACTCAAAGGACATCCCCGTATCTCCAGTAGAAACAGAGTTACGAGCCTGCAAAGTTTATTTTCAAAAATCAAAAGTAACCTTCTAACAATAAGTGAGACAAAAAGTAAGTTGACGACGATATTGAGGTAACCTCAAGTTTAAAGTATCCTTGTATGGGGAGCAAAGAGTACTATAACATATCCAAAGGAGATCCCAGTATCTCTTGTAGAACAAGAGTTATGAGCCTCCAAAGTTTAGTGCTGTTAAGGCCTAGCAATAAGCAAACACGAGACTCAAGTTAATAATGGGGTAAATCTTTATTGAGTTTTATCATGCGCGTCCGCGCAACGTCTGGCGATATTTACACTCGGGTACGTATATGTACCATCAGGCCCGTAGCCAGAAAAGTTACGCAGAGGGGGCAGTATCTTTCTGTGAGGGGGCATGGCAAATGGAATCTTTTTTATAGAATAACATAAATATCAAAATGTCAGACAATAAATATTTCCGCAGGTATTTCATTATTGACACTCATTTAACATTTGAAAATCAAACTTTTTTAAAAAGTTTAAAAAAAATAAATTGTTAATAAACAATTCTAAATCTAAATTTTTAGTAAGATCTTTTTCGTAGGCTAGGGAACTTAAGTATCACTTTCTTTCAAGTGACATAGCTCGTCGTTAAAGGGAAAATACGCGAGTAGGGCAGGAAAAGCTTGCCTCGCAACTTCGCAAGTCGCTGTTGAGGCGTCAAATGTAAGTCTGTACCCCGAGGGGTTGGTCATTAGTGAACTCCCGTACGCTACCCGTGAAATCCAACTTGAGAAATTCGAAATCAATGCTGATTTCGAAATCAAATAAAAATCCGAAATCAGCAACGAAATCACAAAACATTAAAGAAATCATAAAATCAGGAAAAAAACACAAAATCAACAAAGAAATCACGAAACCAACATAAAAATCACGAAATCAGAAGCGAAATCACAAAATCAGAAACAAAATCAGAAAAGAAACGTGAAATCCATTACAAAATTCACGAAATCCAAAATCCAAAGAAATCACAAAATCCGACGAAATCAAGGGGAAATCTCAAAATCCAAGGAAATCACGTGAAAAACCTCAAAATCCAACGAAATCAGGGGAAATATCGCAAAATTCGTCGAAATCACGGGAAAAAATAGCAAAATCCGACGGAATCACGGGAAAAATCTCAAAATTCGATGAAATTCATTGGATTTTATCGAATTCTGAAATCAAACGAAACCCGACGAAATCAAACGGAATCCGAAGAAATCAAATTGGATTTCAAAATCCCGAACACTTTTTCCAAAACGTCCGACCCCTCGCTGTACCCCGACGTAATATTTTGGTCCTGGATGACAAAACCAGCGATATATATCAAGGATAACGACAAAAAGCTAAAAATTCCAGTGTATCAGGGATACATATCAAAAGTGAATTTAAAACATACAAATGAATCAGGGATATATCAAGTAAAAAAATCCAAGTGTATCAGGAATATACACAGGTAAAGACAATAAAGTCTAAAATATGTTGATATACATTCTAAATAGTTTTAATATTTGTGTACCAAAACGAAAATATTCATTACAGGGGCAAAGTTAGTTTGATAAGAAGGCATTGGAAAATTTTGAGGGGGCGTTTAGGGGCAAACCGAAATCTTATTTGAGGGGGCAGGATATATTTTTGAGGGGGCATTGCCCCCTGGTGCCCCCCCGTGGCTACGGGCCTGTGTACCATGTCATAAAAAGTATTACAGTTATGAAAGTCTATTAATTTATATAAAAAACATTTGGTCTACGACCTTATCATTACATTTCCCCTTTTTTTTTTTTTTTTTTTTAACATCCGAAGAACTCGGTTGGTCTTCTGTGGCGTGTTGAGCGTCTGGTTTGGGCATTAACATTTTCCTCCTGCGGTGTTATCTCCAAGTTGGGCTGGTTTGGCACGCTGTTTTTGTTTTGATGATACGTTCTGCTGTGCGGCGGTGATTCATGTGTTGGTTGATTGGCTGAGTTTAATGGGGCGCGTGGTTTTTTCTCGAAGTGACTTTGCAAATCCAGAGGGAACTGTGATGCGTAATGAGTTGGTTTCCGTTGGCTTTGAGGTGATGTCATGGCTTTTGTTTCACTGTGGTTTTTGATGAAACGGATTTGATTTCTGTGTCGCCGCACCAAGCCTAGAGATGTGTCGATTTTGTACATCATTTGTCCAAGTTTTTGTGTTACACGACCCAAGATCCATGGTTCTCCTCGTCCGAAATTTTTTGCATATACCATTGGTTCCTCGTGGTCGTTTGTTTCGATGGTAGGGTGGGTTGTTGCTGGTTTTCTCTTCGGGTTGCAGACGTCCAATCGAGTGATTATTGGTCTGTTCAGCATGCTTTCTGCTGGTGAATGTCCGCCATTTACCGGTGTTCTTCTATAATTCATCAGAATTTTTGTTATTCGTGTCTCCAGAGAGCCTTCGCGATGATCGTCGAGACCCGTTCCAATAACGTCGATATGCGGTGTGGAATCGCCTGAGAGCTTCCTTAAAGATGTTTTAATTGTTCGAACTGATCTCTCTGCTTGGCCGTTTGAGGATGGATGATAAGGTGCCGACGTTAAATGTTCAATATCGTTTTCACGGGTAAATGCTTTGAACTCTTCGCTCGTAAAGCATGTTGCGTTGTCTGAAACTAATGTCGACATGATTCCGAAACGGGCGATGTGTTGATTTAGGCATCGTATCACGGATGCTGATGAAGTGGATTTAGTGATGTCAACTTCCATCCATTTTGAAAAGGCGTCTACCGTCACAAGTAAGTATTGATTCTCGATCGGCCCGGCAAAATCGACGTGCACCCTTGTCCATGGAGTGGTCTCTTGCGGCCATGATGAGAACCGTTGTGCTGGCATTGAAGCGTGCATGCGACATGTCGTGCAGGACTGAGAGAGCGTTTGAAGGTCGTTATCTATACCAGGCCACCATACTTTTGATCTAGCTAGTTCCTTCATTGAACGAAGACCCTGATGCGTGGCGTGTAGCTCTTGCATGATCTTGTGGCGTAATGATTCGGGAACTACTACTTTGTTTCCGATTAGAAGTACGTCTTTAGCCGTGGAAAGTTCCAAAGATCGTCGGTGATATGTCCTCAGGTGAGATGGAAGCAAGTGTTGATTTCTAGGCCAACCAGACTTGATATATTTAAGGACTTCCGATAGGATGGGATCCTTTAGTGTATGTCGAGACATCTCTGGCACGTTTATTGGTGTGTTCGATTTAGTTCCGATTAATAGTACTATTTCCGTAGGAATTGGTGGTTCCGTGTCCGGCATTTTTAGTGGTAGGCGGCTGAGAGCGTCTGCGTTGCAGTGTAGAGATCCTTTCTTGTGGACTATCTTATAATTATAAGCCGATAACATCAATGCCCATCTTTGAAGTCTTGCTGCGGCTGTCGGCGGTACTGGTCTATTTTCAGCGAAGATGGCTATTAGAGGTTTGTGATCAGTAATGAGTGTGAATTGTTTCCCAAGAAGGTAATCTCTGAATCGCGTAATTCCAAATATTAGTGATAACGCTTCACGTTCGATTTGTGCGTAATTTCTTTCGGCGGTGGTTAAGGTGCGTGAAGCAAAGGCTATTGGTCTTTCTATTCCCTCGACGATGTGTGAAATTATGGCCCCCACGCCCACGGGAGAGGCATCACATGCTAGGATGACTTCCTTCTTGGGATCGAAGAGCACCAGCATGTCCGAGGATTGTATTGCATTCTTGGCTGCGTTGAAGGCTTCTTGATGAGCTTCGGTCCATTTCCATGGTGTTGACTTCTTCAAAAGGTCGTATAGCGGTGACAGCAAAGTCGCCGAGTCCTTAATAAAACGGGAGTAATAGTTTATTAACCCGAGAAAGGAACGCAGCTCATCTATGTTTTGTGGTTCTGGAGCATCTCGAATGGCTGATAATTTTTGCACTTGCGGATGCAGTCCTTGCGAATCGAGGCGATACCCAAGAAAATCAACTGATGTTTTCAAGAATTGACATTTTTCTCTGTTCAATTTGAGTCCGGCATTGGTGAACGTTGCGAACAGCCGGTCTAATTTGCGTAACAGATCCTTTGCATTTTTGCCTCCAATGATAACGTCATCTTGGAATGGTGCTGTGCCATGGTGATCCTGAAGAAGCGTTTCCATGTGCCTTTGGAATATTGCTGCCGATGATGAAACGCCAAATGGAAGTCGATTGTACCGGTATAGTCCCTTAGAAGTGTTTATAACGACGTAGTTCCTGGATTTCTCGTCTAATTCCAATTGATTATAGGCATTACGCAAATCGATCCGCGCGAACAACGTGCTGCCCGCTAACTGCGCGAATATGTCGTCGACTTTCGGTAGAGGGTATCTTTCCGTGTCGATGATCCTGTTGGTCGTGATTTTGTAATCTCCGCAGATTCTTATGGTGTTGTTTTTCTTCAAGATTGGGACCACCGGTGTGGCGAATTCCGCATATGGCACAGGTGTTATGATTCCTTCCGTTTCTAGTCTCCGTATTTCATCCTCCACTTTCTCTTTTAAATGGTATGGTATAGATCTGGCTTTGTGAAATTTCGGTGTTGGTGCGTCCTCCCGGATGTGTAGCGTCACTTTCACGTTCTTGAGACAGCCCATTCCCGGTGAGAAGATGGCTTCATATTTGTCGAGCAAGTTCGTCAATTCATGCGGTGGTACCTCGACGTGGTTGACCATTTGATCTGGCAATGGAAGCATTTGCAGGTCGGAAAAAATCCAGTCTCGTCCCATGATGCTTTTGGCGTTCCCGGCTACTACGACTAGCGGTAATTTAAGCGTAAGTTGTTTGTACTTTACGTCAACGGTAACTTCACCCTTGATGTCTAGAGGATGTCCGGTGTAGGCTGATAGATGCTTGGGCCCTTGGTGGAGAGGCTCTGATATTTGTAATTCGGAATAACGTGTTTCTGATATAATGGTGTATCCTGAGCCCGTGTCGATTTGAAATGACATCGGTGTATCGTTGATTAGAAGTGATACGATCAACGGTGGGGAGGGTTTCACCCGACGGGTTGTCTGGTGACGTTGTGATTGATGCTGATCTTCTATGTTGAATATGTCATATTCCGGTAGGTACTGGGGCGCGTTAGGTTCGTATGGATCCTGTTGTGCGTTGGATTCCTGGTCGTTGTCACTATCTTGAATGTGGTTCGGGTCAGTTTGTGTGTCTTGCCCGGACGGTCGTGGTTGTCGCCAGTTTCGACTCTCTGTTCTTGCTCGCCGACGACAGGCTTTTTCCAGGTGACCTTTTGTTCCGCAGCCTCGACATGCGTAAGCTGAATATGGGCACTCCCATTCTGGATGAGTTGTGGATGTGCAACGGATGCATGGTTTCCTTGCTGTGTCGACATATCTGGTGTAGGGCTGCTGTCGTTGTGTATTGACCGTACGTCCCCTGTTGTTTCTGCTTGATTGGTACTGATTGGTGGATATTCTGTTGATCACATCGTCAGTATGATTGTGGTTTTTCAGCTCTCTAGCGTCCTGTTCTGCTGTTTCGTGAGCTTGGGCAGTGCTGATGGCGAGTTGGAGGTCTATGTTCTTGACGGCTAACAACTGTTTCTGGACATGATCGTTGTTGATTCCGCAAATCAGTCTATCACGCAGCATTACGTCTAGGGTAGCGCCAAAGTTGCAGAATTCAGCTCCTTTTCTCAAGGCCGCGACGTAAGTGGCAACGGATTCTCCGAATTTTCGGTCTCGCTTATAGAATTTGCACCTCTCTACTATTTCCGTCGGTACTGGTTCGAAGTGCTTGGTTAGGATGTCTATAATCTCGCTGTAGGTTTTTTGGCATGGCTTGACAGGAGCGATGAGGGTACGCAGTAACGTATAGGTTGAGGTGCCCAAGACGGTTAATAAGATGGCGCGTTTTTGATCGGCCACTGCCAGGTTGGCTGCAGCAGTTTCCTCGGGTTTTCTTGAATCCCGTTGGCGGTGAAGAACAAATCCAATCGTTCAGTATATATCGTCCATTTATCGGAATTAGCGTCAAAAGGCGGTAATTGCCCAAAGGAAGAGCGAGCCATGCTGGTCGGTAGAAGTCTGTGATTGTCCAATGTTGATGACAGTGACTGTAGTGTTTTTTTTTATTAATATTGTTGTCTGCTATGCCCGCGTGAGATCTCGCCTCGTTCCGTCGCCAATGTTAAGCCTAGCAATAAGCAAACACGAGACTCAAGTTAATAATGGGGTAAATCTTTATTGAGTTTTATCATGCGCGTCCGCGCAACGTCTGGCGATATTTACACTCGGGTACGTATATGTACCATGTCATAAAAAAGTATTACAGTTATGAAAGTCTATTAATTTATATAAAAAAATTTGGTCTACGACCTTATCAATGCAGAGATACGTGGCATGCTAAATAATGTGACTGGACACATGTTCGGATAATTAAAGCGTCTTGATTTTCCAAGCAAAAAAAAACAACTTCGCGGTTTTAGAAACTTGGCCTTCTCGGGAGTGAGGAGGATGCGATAACCGCACACTAAAGATATGGTATTATTTTTTATCGAAAGAACAGGGTCAAGTAATTAAGCATACGTGAACAAAAAACCCTCATAGAAAATGATTAGACTATAATTTGCAGGCTCGTAACTCTGTTTCTTACTGGAAACCGTGGCGGGAGGCTTAGGATATGTTATGTCCAGTTGTCCCCATCTAAACATACTAAAAACATTGAGCTACGACAAACAGCGTCGAGTAAGTCAGCTAACGTTAACAAACAAACCCCTCCATGGAAAATGCATTAGACTATACCTGTGCAGGCCCATAACCGTGGTCGTACTGGAGATAGATAGGGATGGCCTTAGGATAAGTTATAGTCCAAATTGTTCCCCATTCAACCATACTACAAACTTGGGCTAAGACAAACAGGGGGCGATGTATTAAGCTAAACGTAAGCAAACAACCGTCCATAGGAAATGCATTAGACTTAATTTGCAGGCCCATACATCTGTGTTATACGAGATACCGATGTCCTTAGATATGTTATAGTCCAATTTTTGTCCTTCATGAAACCAACTAACCATGAGCTCGACGCCAACAGGGGTCGAGAGTAATTAAGCTCAAACGTAAACCAACAACCGTCCATAGGAAATGCAATTAGACTCTACTTGCAGGTCCGTAACTCTGTTTCTACATGGAGAATCGGGGAGTCTTTTGGAGATGTTATAGTCAATTTGTCCACATCAACATT
>JAEQBA010000138.1:0-14742 GCA_019434445.1 Phalangium opilio | reverse complement strand
AGAGTTACGAGCCTGCAAAGTATAGTCTAATGCATTTTCTATGGAGGGGTTTGTTTGTTCACGTATTGCTTAATTACTTGACCCTGTTCTTTCGATTAAAAATAATACATATCTTTAGTGTAGCGGTATCGCATCCGCCTCATCCCGGAAGGCCGCAGGTTCGAAAACCGCGAAAGTTTTTTTTTTTGCTGGAACATGCAAGACCTTTATAATTATCCGAACATTTGTGTCAAGGTCACATTATTTACATCCCCGTATCTCTGGTAGAACAGAGTTACGAGCCTCCAGAATTTAGTTCTAATATATTTCCTATGGAGGGGTTTGTTTGTTACGATTAGCTTAATTACCCGACTACTGTTTGTCGTAGCCCTAATTCTTAGTATGGCTAGATGGGGGACAATTGGTCTATAACATATCAAGACATCCCCGTATCTCCAGTAGAAACAGAGTTACGAGCCTGCAAAGTTTATTTTAAAATCAAAAGTAACCTTCTAACAATAAGTGAGCCAAAAAATAAGTTGACGACGATATGAGGTAGCCTCAAGTTTAAAGTATCCTTGTATGGGAGCAAAGAGTACTATAACATATCCAAAGGAGATCCCAGTATCTCTTGTAGAACAAGAGTTATGAGCCTCCAAAATTAGTGCAAAAATCATAAGTAACATAAAAAAAATAAGTGAGACGATACCAAAGTTGACGAACATTGCTTAATATCCTGGCCCTGTTTGTCCTAGCTCAGTGTTTTTAGTATGGTTAGATGTGGGACAATTTGACTATAACAAATCCTAAGAACATCCCCGTATCTCTAGTAGACACAGAGTTATGGGCCTGCAAAGTATAGTGTAATGCATTTGCTATGGACGGGTTGTTTGTTTACGTTTAGCTTAATTACTCGGCCCCTGTTTGTCGTAACCAATGTTTTTAGAATGGTTAGATGGGGGACCAATTGGACTAAAACATACTCAAAGGACATCCCCGAATCTCTAGTAGAAACAGAGTTACGAGCCTGCAAAGTATAGTCTAATGCATTTTCTATGGAGGGGTTTGTTTGTTCACGTATTGCTTAATTACTTGACCCTGTTCTTTCGATTAAAAATAATAACATATCTTTAGTGTAGCGGTTATCGCATCCGCCTCACTCCCGGAAGGCCACAGGTTCGAAACCGCGAAGTTTTTTTTATAATTATCCGAACATTTGTGTCAAGGTCACATTATTTACATCCCCGTATCTCTGGTAGAACCAGAGTTACGAGCCTCCAGAATTTAGTCTAATGTATTTCCTATGGAGGGGTTTGTTTGTTTACGATTAGCTTTATTACTCGACTACTGTTTGTCGTTGCTCAATGTTTTTAGTATGGTTAGATGGGGGACAAATTGGACTATAACATACTCAAAGGACATCCCCGTATCTCCAGTAGAAACAGAGTTACGAGCCTGCAAAGTATAGTCTAATGCATTTTCTATGGAGGGGTTTGTTTGTTCACGTATTGCTTAATTACTTGACCCTGTTCTTTCGATTAAAAATAATAACATATCTTTAGTGTAGCGGTTATCGCATCCGCCTCACTCCCGGAAGGCCACAGGTTCGAAACCGCGAAGTTTTTTTTTTGCTGGACATGCAAGACCTTTATAATTATCCGAACATTTGTGTCAAGGTCACATTATTTACATCCCCGTATCTCTGGTAGAACCAGAGTTACGAGCCTCCAGAATTTAGTCTAATATATTTCCTATGGAGGGTTTGTTTGTTTACGATTAGCTTAATTACTCGACTACTGTTGTCGTAGCCCTAATTCTTAGTATGGCTAGAGGGGACAAATTGGTCTATAACATACTCAAAGGACATCCCCGTATCTCCAGTAGAAACAGAGTTACGAGCCTGCAAAGTTTATTTTAAAAATCAAAAGTAACCTTCAAACAATAAGTGAGCCAAAAATAAGTTGACGACGATATTGAGGTAGCCTCAAGTTTAAAGTATCCTTGTATGGGGAGCAAGAGTACTATAACATATCCAAAGGAGATCCCAGTATCTCTTGTAGAACAAGAGTTATGAGCCTCCAAAGTTTAGTGCAAAAATCATAAGTAACAGAATAAAAATAAGTGAGACGATACCAAAGTTGACGAACATTTTGCTTAATATCTCGGACCCTGTTTGTCCTAGCTCAATGTTTTTAGTATGGTTAGATGTGGGACAATTTGGACTATAACATATCCTAAGGACATCCCCGTATCTCTAGTAGACACAGAGTTATGGGCTGCAAAGTATAGTGTAATGCATTTGCTATGGACGGGTTGTTTGTTTAAGTTAGCTTAATTACTCGGCCCCTGTTTGTCGTAACTCAATGTTTTTAGAAGGTTAGATGGGGACCAATTGGACTAAAACATACTCAAAGGACATCCCCAAATCTCCAGTAGAAACAGAGTTACGAGCCTGCAAAGTATAGTCTAATGCATTTTCTATGGAGGGGTTTGTTTGTTCACGTATTGCTTAATTACTTGACCCTGTTCTTTCGATTAAAAATAATAACATATCTTTAGTGTAGCGGTTATCGCATCCGCCTCACTCCCGGAAGGCCACAGGTTCGAAACCGCGAAGTTTTTTTTATAATTATCCGATCATTTGTGTCAAGGTCACATTATTTACATCCCCGTATCTCTGGTAGAACCAGAGTTACGAGCCTCCAGAATTTAGTCTAATGTATTTCCTATGGAGGGGTTTGTTTGTTTACGATTAGCTTAATTACTCGACTACTGTTTGTCGTAGCTCAATGTTTTTAGTATGGTTAGATGGGGAACAAATTGGACTATAACATACTCAAAGGACATCCCCGTATCTCCAGTAGAAATAGAGTTACGAGCCTGCAAAGTATAGTCTAATGCATTTTCTATGGAGGGGTTTGTTTGTTCACGTATTGCTTAATTACTTGACCCTGTTCTTTCGATTAAAAATAATAACATATCTTTAGTGTAGCGGTTATCGCATCCGCCTCACTCCCGGAAAGCCACAGGTTCGAAACCGCGAAGTTTTTTTTTATAATTATCCGAACATTTGTGTCAAGGTCACATTATTTACATCCCCGTATCTCTGGTAGAACCAGAGTTACGAGCCTCCAGAATTTAGTCTAATGTATTTCCTATGGAGGGGTTTGTTTGTTTACGATTAGCTTAATTACTCGACTACTGTTTGTCGTAGCTCAATGTTTTTAGTATGGTTAGATGGGGGACAAATTGGACTATAACATACTCAAAGGACATCCCCGTATCTCCAGTAGAAACAGAGTTACGAGCCTGCAAAGTATAGTCTAATGCATTTTCTATGGAGGGGGTTGTTTGTTCACGTATTGCTTAATTACTTGACCCTGTTCTTTCGATTAAAAATAATAACATATCTTTAGTGTAGCGGTTATCGCATCCGCCTCACTCCCGGAAGGCCACAGGTTCGAAACCGCGAAGTTTTTTTTTTTGCTTGGAACATGCAAAGACCTTTATAATTATCCGAACATTTGTGTCAAGGTCACATTATTTACATCCCCGTATCTCTGGTAGAACCAGAGTTACGAGCCTCCAGAATTTAGTCTAATATATTTCCTATGGAGGGGTTTGTTTGTTTACGATTAGCTTAATTACCCGACTACTGTTTGTCGTAGCCCTAATTCTTAGTATGGCTAGATGGGGGACAAATTGGTCTATAACATACTCAAAGGACATCCCCGTATCTCCAGTAGAACGAGTTACGAGCTGCAAAGTTTATTTCAAAAATCAAAAGTAACCTTCAAACAATAAGTGAGCCAAAAAATAAGTTGACGACGATATTGAGGTAGCCTCAAGTTTAAAGTATCCTTGTATGGGGAGCAAAGAGTACTATAACATATCCAAAGGAGATCCCAGTATCTCTTGTAGAACAAGAGTTATGAGCCTCCAAAGTTTAGTGCAAAAATCATAAGTAACATAATAAAAATAAGTGAGGACGATACCAAAGTTGACGAACATTTTGCTTAATATCTCGGACCCTGTTTGTCCTAGCTCAATGTTTTTAGTATGGTTAGATGTGGGACAATTTAAACTATAACAAATCCTAAGAACATCCGTCTCTAGTAGACACAGAGTTATGGGCCTGCAAGTATAGTAATGCATTTGCTATGGACGGTTGTTTGTTTACGTTTAGCTTAATTACTCGGCCCCTGTTTGTCGTAACTCAATGTTTTTAGAATGGTTAGATGGGGGACAAATTGGACTATAACATACTCAAAGGACATCCCCAAATCTCCAGTAGAAACAGAGTTACGAGCCTGCAAAGTATAGTCTAATGCATTTTCTATGGAGGGGTTTGTTGTTCACGTATTGCTTAATTACTTGACCCTGTTCTTTCGATTAAAAAATAATAACATATCTTTAGTGTAGCGGTTATCGCATCCGCCTCACTCCCGGAAGGCCACAGGTTCGAAACCGCGAAGTTTTTTTTTATAATTATCCGATCATTTGTGTCAAGGTCACATTATTTACATCCCCGTATCTCTGGTAGAACCAGAGTTACGAGCCTCCAGAATTTAGTCTAATGTATTTCCTATGGAGGGGTTTGTTTGTTTACGATTAGCTTAATTACTCGACTACTGTTTGTCGTAGCTCAATGTTTTTAGTATGGTTAGATGGGGAACAAATGGACTATAACATACTCAAAGGACATCCCGTATCTCCAGTAGAAATAGAGTTACGAGCCTGCAAAGTATAGTCTAATGCATTTTCTATGGAGGGGGTTGTTTGTTCACGTATTGCTAAATTACTTGACCTGTTCTTCGATTAAAAATAATAACATATCTTTAGTGTAGCGGTTATCGCATCCGCCTCACTCCCGGAAGGCCACAGGTTCGAAACCGCGAAGTTTTTTTATATATTATCCGATCATTTGAGTCAAGGTCACATTATTTACATCCCCGTATCTCTGGTAGAACCAGAGTTACGAGCCTCCAGAATTTAGTCTAATGTATTTCCTATGGAGGGGTTTGTTTGTTTACGATTACTTAATTACTCGACTACTGTTTGTCGTAGCTCATGTTTTTAGTATGGTTAGATGGGGACAAATTGGTCTATAACATACTCAAAGGACATCCCCGTATCTCCAGAAATAGAGTTACGAGCCTGCAAAGTTTTTATTTTCAAAATCAAAAGTAACCTTCTAACATAAGTGAGACAAAAATAAGTTGACGACGATTTGAGGTAGCCTCAAGTTTAAAGTATCCTTGTATGGGAGCAAGAGTACTATACTATCCAAAGAGATCCCAGTATCTCTTGTAGAACAGAGTTATGAGCCTCCAAAGTTTAGTGCAAAAATCATATAACATAATAAAAATAAGTGAGACGATACCAAAGTTGACGAACATTTTCTAAATATCTCGCCCCTGTTTTCGTACTCATGTTTATAGTATGGTTAGATGGGGGACAATTTGGACTATAACATTTCCTAAGGACATCCCCGTATCTCTAGTAGACACAGAGTTATGGGCCTGCAAAATATAGTCTAATGCATTTCCTATGGACGGGATGTTTGTTTACGTTTAGCTTAATTACTCGGCCCCTGTTTGTCGTAGCTCAATGTTTTTAGTATGGTTAGATGGGGGACAAATTGGACTATAACATACTCAAAGGACATCCCCAAATCTCCAGTAGAAACAGAGTTACGAGCCTGCAAAGTATAGTCTAATGCATTTTCTATGGAGGGGTTTGTTTGTTCACGTATTGCTTAATTACTTGACCCTGTTCTTTCGATTAAAAATAATAACATATATTTAGTGTAGCGGTTATCGCATCCGCCTCACTCCCGGAAGGCCACAGGTTCGAAACCGCGAAGTTTTTTTTTTGCTTGGAACATGCAAAGACCTTTATAATTATCCGAACATTTGTGTCAAGGTCACATTATTTACATCCCCGTATCTCTGGTAGAACCAGAGTTACGAGCCTCCAGAATTTAGTCTAATATATTTCCTATGGAGGGGTTTGTTTGTTTACGATTAGCTTAATTACCCGACTACTGTTTGTCGTAGCCCTAATTCTTAGTATGGCTAGATGGGGGACAAATTGGTCTATAACATACTCAAAGGACATCCCCGTATCTCCAGTAGAAACAGAGTTACGAGCCTGCAAAGTTTATTTTCAAAAATCAAAAGTAACCTTCTAACAATAAGTGAGCCAAAAAATAAGTTGACGACGATATTGAGGTAGCCTCAAGTTTAAAGTATCCTTGTATGGGGAGCAAAGAGTACTATAACATATCCAAAGGAGATCCCAGTATCTCTTGTAGAACAAGAGTTATGAGCCTCCAAAGTTTAGTGCAAAAATCATAAGTAACATAATAAAAATAAGTGAGACGATACCAAAGTTGACGAACATTTTGCTTAATATCTCGGACCCTGTTTGTCCTAGCTCAATGTTTTTAGTATGGTTAGATGTGGGACAATTTAAACTATAACAAATCCTAAGAACATCCCCGTATCTCTAGTAGACACAGAGTTATGGGCCTGCAAAGTATAGTGTAATGCATTTGCTATGGACGGGTTGTTTGTTTACGTTTAGCTTAATTACTCGGCCCCTGTTTGTCGTAACTCAATGTTTTTAGAATGGTTAGATGGGGGACCAATTGGACTAAAACATACTCAAAGGACATCCCCAAATCTCCAGTAGAAACAGAGTTACGAGCCTGCAAAGTATAGTCTAATGCATTTTCTATGGAGGGGTTTGTTTGTTCACGTATTGCTTAATTACTTGACCCTGTTCTTTCGATTAAAATAATAACATATCTTTAGTGTAGCGGTTATCGCATCCGCCTCACTCCCGGAAGGCCACAGGTTCGAAACCGCGAAGTTTTTTTTATAATTATCCGATCATTTGTGTCAAGGTCACATTATTTACATCCCCGTATCTCTGGTAGAACCAGAGTTACGAGCCTCCAGAATTTAGTCTAATGTATTTCCTATGGAGGGGTTTGTTTGTTTACGATTAGCTTAATTACTCGACTACTGTTTGTCGTAGCTCAATGTTTTTAGTATGGTTAGATGAGGAACAAATTGGACTATAACATACTCAAAGGACATCCCCGTATCTCCAGTAGAAATAGAGTTACGAGCCTGCAAAGTATAGTCTAATGCATTTTCTATGGAGGGGTTTGTTTGTTCACGTATTGCTTAATTACTTGACCCTGTTCTTTCGATTAAAAATAATAACATATCTTTAGTGTAGCGGTTATCGCATCCGCCTCACTCCCGGAAGGCCACAGGTTCGAAACCGCGAAGTTTTTTTTATAATTATCCGATCATTTGAGTCAAGGTCACATTATTTACATCCCCGTATCTCTGGTAGAACCAGAGTTACGAGCCTCCAGAATTTAGTCTAATGTATTTCCTATGGAGGGGTTTGTTTGTTTACGATTAGCTTAATTACTCGACTACTGTTTGTCGTAGCTCAATGTTTTTAGTATGGTTAGATGGGGAACAAATTGGACTATAACATACTCAAAGGACATCCCCGTATCTCCAGTAGAAATAGAGTTACGAGCCTGCAAAGTTTATTTTCAAAAATCAAAAGTAACCTTCTAACAATAAGTGAGACAAAAAATAAGTTGACGACGATATTGAGGTAGCCTCAAGTTTAAAGTATCCTTGTATGGGGAGCAAAGAGTACTATAACATATCCAAAGGAGATCCCAGTATCTCTTGTAGAACAAGAGTTATGAGCCTCCAAAGTTTAGTGCAAAAATCATAAGTAACATAATAAAAATAAGTGAGACGATACCAAAGTTGACGAACATTTTGCTTAATATCTCGGACCCTGTTTGTCCTAGCTCAATGTTTTTAGTATGGTTAGATGTGGGACAATTTAAACTATAACAAATCCTAAGAACATCCCCGTATCTCTAGTAGACACAGAGTTATGGGCCTGCAAAGTATAGTGTAATGCATTTGCTATGGACGGGTTGTTTGTTTACGTTTAGCTTAATTACTCGGCCCCTGTTTGTCGTAACTCAATGTTTTTAGAATGGTTAGATGGGGGACCAATTGGACTAAAACATACTCAAAGGACATCCCCAAATCTCCAGTAGAAACAGAGTTACGAGCCTGCAAAGTATAGTCTAATGCATTTTCTATGGAGGGGTTTGTTTGTTCACGTATTGCTTAATTACTTGACCCTGTTCTTTCGATTAAAAATAATAACATATCTTTAGTGTAGCGGTTATCGCATCCGCCTCACTCCCGGAAGGCCACAGGTTCGAAACCGCGAAGTTTTTTTTATAATTATCCGATCATTTGTGTCAAGGTCACATTATTTACATCCCCGTATCTCTGGTAGAACCAGAGTTACGAGCCTCCAGAATTTAGTCTAATGTATTTCCTATGGAGGGGTTTGTTTGTTTACGATTAGCTTAATTACTCGACTACTGTTTGTCGTAGCTCAATGTTTTTAGTATGGTTAGATGGGGAACAAATTGGACTATAACATACTCAAAGGACATCCCCGTATCTCCAGTAGAAATAGAGTTACGAGCCTGCAAAGTATAGTCTAATGCATTTTCTATGGAGGGGTTTGTTTGTTCACGTATTGCTAAATTACTTGACCCTGTTCTTTCGATTAAAAATAATAACATATCTTTAGTGTAGCGGTTATCGCATCCGCCTCACTCCCGGAAGGCCACAGGTTCGAAACCGCGAAGTTTTTTTTATAATTATCCGATCATTTGTGTCAAGGTCACATTATTTACATCCCCGTATCTCTGGTAGAACCAGAGTTACGAGCCTCCAGAATTTAGTCTAATGTATTTCCTATGGAGGGGTTTGTTTGTTTACGATTAGCTTAATTACTCGACTACTGTTTGTCGTAGCTCAATGTTTTTAGTATGGTTAGATGGGGAACAAATTGGACTATAACATACTCAAAGGACATCCCCGTATCTCCAGTAGAAACAGAGTTACGAGCCTGCAAAGTTTATTTTCAAAAATCAAAAGTAACCTTCTAACAATAAGTGAGACAAAAAATAAGTTGACGACGATATTGAGGTAGCCTCAAGTTTAAAGTATCCTTGTATGGGGAGCAAAGAGTACTATAACATATCCAAAGGAGATCCCAGTATCTCTTGTAGAACAAGAGTTATGAGCCTCCAAAGTTTAGTGCAAAAATCATAAGTAACATAATAAAAATAAGTGAGACGATACCAAAGTTGACGAACATTTTGCTTAATATCTCGGCCCCTGTTTGTCGTAGCTCAATGTTTTTAGTATGGTTAGATGGGGGACAATTTGGACTATAACATTTCCTAAGGACATCCCCGTATCTCTAGTAGACACAGAGTTATGGGCCTGCAAAATATAGTCTAATGCATTTCCTATGGACGGGATGTCTGTTTACGTTTAGCTTAATTACTCGGCCCCTGTTTGTCGTAGCTCAATGTTTTTAGTATGGTTAGATGGGGGACAAATTGGACTATAACATACTCAAAGGACATCCCCAAATCTCCAGTAGAAATAGAGTTACGAGCCTGCAAAGTATAGTCTAATGCATTTTCTATGGAGGGGTTTGTTTGTTCACGTATTGCTTAATTACTTGACCCTGTTCTTTCGATTAAAAATAATAACATATATTCTACAGGGCCGGTAGGCCCTTGTAGATATGACATGACACCCTTCCGTAATGTTAAAGAAAAAGTCACACCTTTTAGGGTTAGCGTCCCATAGAAAAAGCATTAAAAAATTTTCGGTTTTTTAACGAAATGGTCATAGGTCATACGGGAAAAGTATAGCGAAGTTAGTTTTCGCAATACTTCTAAATTAACAAGCATTTATTAAATGGGAAACTTACGTGTTTCGATTTTTAATTAATGAATTCTAATTTTTGTAATTTAACTAATTAAGATAGTACGTCAAAAAATTACTTTTGGGCCAGAAGTCAGCCTAACCTTATAGCACGCTTAAACCTAATTCTACATTTCGTTCTCGTTGACAACTAGAAGGGCCTAGGTTTGTGGGTGCTAACAAGTTACGTTGACATATTTCAAATGTTGGCTTTCTTGCTGATTTTCCTAATTTCTTAGCAGTGGACGCTAACAAATTACTTTGGTATTTCAACCGAGCTTGAGCACCTTTATATGTATTTTCTAATTAACTGTAGCACCCTTAATAAGAAATACGTCGTTATCAGGTCGAATTTTCGTCTAGAAAAGTAATTCAGGTAAATAATTACAGTTAACAGAGGTTTTTATATCATTTAAAGTAAGTTTTTGAACGTTCTTTACGGCCAAGGCTTAAGTTGTATAGACTAATAGCACCCCATCTTATTTCCCCATAGAGCTTAATACAGTCGAAGGCAGAGGGCTGCCATTACCCTATTTTAGTTACTCTTTAAAGATTATTAAAAAGGCTGATTTCCAGCTCTCATTTGTTTTGGAATCCTGTGTATAGTCTGCTCAATTTTATGCTAGAAACATAGCCTAACCGGGTTAACACTAGGCTTTTTATGCTGTATTTACCGTGTGCGCTTCCAATAAATGGCATACCTATTCAAATTATTAACGTGTTGAAATAAAGATAATGCTTTTCACCCTGTGAAAAGATCGAAAACTTCAAAATACTACTCGTAAGATGACAAAAAGTTTAATATGTTTTCCCTACTGCAGAGTCGTGATGTTTACGTTAGCGCAGCTTAACTATTTGTTACCAACAGTGGATTTTGTTAATTCATAAATATAAGTAACAGTGGTGCTGATTAATCCAGGAGGACAGTGTCGTTATGTAATTTAATTAGTCAAATAATTTCCATGTTTACATCAGCGCAGATTTTTCCAACGTAACCACGTCAGCAACGGAGGGTTACGTTGTTGGCTATCTCCACAGTTCACATTTATTTGTCTAAATTGCTATGAATTGTTTAGGTATTTAATTTAATTACTGTTATTGAAGCCAAAGTTGCTAAACTATAGAATCACATCATTCATTAACATATGTTATAGATGATTTTTATGTTACCGCAAATTTAGCACGTGGTATGATAAAAGTTTAACACATTGTGTTGGCAAGAATGAAAAACTCTTCTAAACTTTACAATTAAGGTGATTTGAAACTCATTTTATAAGCTAAATCAACACTGCCAACCTCAATCCTTCATTAATTTCATCTTAATTATGTATAATTAACGTTAATTTAAACATGAAATATACATATTTGGATGAGAACTCGAGTAACTTTGAAATAAAATACTTAATTAAGATTAAAACTGCACAAGCTGTTAGTATAGCCCCATGTTTTCTATCTCATACTTAGTTAATTTAAATTATCTTTAAAGTACATTAATAGGCGCGAAATTTGAAAGTTTAAGGTAAAATAAGAGTCAAAACCCACTAAAAATTGCAATTAAGGTTAAGTATATATTGAAAGTCATTTATAACCTAAATGTACACTGCCGAAATACAATCTTACGTTAATTTTAAATCAATTAAATATAATTAACGTGAAATTAAACCAAAAATATTCATTTTTTGGATTAAAAGCTCAAATAACTTTTAAATAAACTGTTTAATTAAGATTAAAACTACCCAAGCCGTTGGTAAATCCCAATGTTTTCTATTTCACACTTCAGTTAATTTCAACTATGTTTAAAGTAGATTAATTGGCGCGAAATTCAAAAGTTTAGGGTAAAATAATGACTGTGGCAAAAATGTTAAACTGCACAAAATATTCCAATTAGGGTAAAAAATTCCAATAAATTATACTTTTAAGCTTAATCCACTCTCCCGAACTGCGCTCAAATTAAGATTAAAACAACGCAAGTTTTTCGCACAGCCACAGATGTTTCCTATTTCGCTTTCGAATTAATTTAATTCATCATTAAAATACATCAAAAGCGCATACATATTTTAGAGTAATTGCAATTAAAGTTAATATTTCATTGAAACTTGTATTATAAACTAAATCCACACTAGATAAACCGTTAAATTAAACTTAATTAAGTATAATTAATGTGAAATTAACCCAAAACACGAATGTTTTTGGTAAATTCATGGATACCTTATAATTAAACTAACAAATTATAATTAAAACTACACTTATCTTTCACTCAGCCTCCATTTTCCTGTTTAATTCTTACACTTAAAAAATTTAAAATCATTTTTCCCATATTGAAAAGAGAGCCATTGAAAAGGCGCGAAATTTAAAAGTGTTTTGGGGGGAGGGGGCGGGGGTACAGTTTGTGTGCCTTTTTAACAGGAGTATTGTTACAATTGTAACACTACAGACCTTGTATTTCTAATGGAACCGGCAATACCGCAACGCTGAGCCGAAAAACCAGGATGGTAATTGTTTGGACCTATCGGGTGAGGACATTGGAGCACCAAAAACATACCGCGGTGTCACTTGTTGAACGTTAAAGCGACCTTCATCACTTTAAATCCCATGACCTGCTCAATCTGGCAATCTTTGAAAACTCAACTTTGAGGTACTTCCGGTCCCTTTTGATATAAGGGTCTTCAGTGTTGGAGCTAAGTATAAGAATTACAGTAGTTAGTCTCGTTTCCTAGCAAAATGCCAACCTGTTCTAACCAGGACAAATTGGACAGGATGTTTATTTTGGGTGAAGGTCGCAGTAACGTTCAACTAAAGGCAGTGCTTTATGCCGAACGGTTTCCACACCGACAACATCCGGTGCGAAGCACCTTTTCCGACATTGGCGAGCACCTTCGTGATTTCGGTAGTGCAAGATCATGAACGTAGAAGAGACTGTATAGTCTGTAATGAGGATATAGATTTTGACATCGTAGCACGTTTTGAAGCCAATTCATGCTAATAGTAGAGCGGTGGAACAAGAAGTTGCACTAAGCCATTCTACTGTTTGTGCCAGTTTACAAGGGCATCATTACTAGCATTATCATACCCCCTACATCAAGCCTTAACGGACGAGGATTTCCCAAGACGGCAATACCATTAGTCTTACCATGCGTCATGAGTTTACTGCTTGCAAATGTATTGCAAGACATGGACAGTCGTCTGGAAGATTGCCTAAACCACAATGGTAGAAACGTCGAATATTTACGTTGAGGTGTTTACCAAACAGTTAAGAGGTTGCAATTTGAGGCCCACGTTCTAAGACTAATCGTAGGACAGTGCTTTAAAATATTTTGTTGCATTCTCCAGTATTCTTTTTGTACCTTGTCACTCGTTGTCACTTGCATACAATAAAACATGAATTCTAAACATTTATTTACACCCTGTATAATTTAGTATGACATCACCCGTTGGCAGTATTGGGGGTTGTACATAAAGGAAGCTGTTGGTCTGATCTCGACACCACTGTATACGTATACAGTGTACGAAACAAATATTTTTCTTCCATATTTCAAATACCGTCGTTTTTAAGCTTCTTTCATAAATAAAGTGCAACATTATATGCTTATCGAAATCAATGTTATTGGATATAAGTTAAATGTAATTAACGATACTGAAGTACTTCTTTAAGCAATTAGAAATAGATCAACCCCAAATGTATGACGGTAAAGCAAACATAATTATTCAAAATTTAATTACATTAAGACTGAAGTAACAGATATTATAAAAAAACGTCTTGGTTTGGACCAAGGCCGAAAAAACAAACGATATGTGTGAGGTTTATCAATTGGCTGAAGTTTCAGATATTGCAATTTTTTTAGTTATTTTTATCCATTTAATCCTTAATCAATATTAAATTCAATCAACTGATTTTACTGTTAATCGATCTATTCCCTCTAAATTAATTGAAAAAATTACATATCTACGCTTTTTCAAGAACAATTACATTTTCCGAAAACATTTTATCATGAAATTAATTATTTTGAAGGGATTTCGTGTAAGCACTTGACGGACATAGTTTTAATTGTTGCTGGCTTGACAAATTTTCAAGTTTGCATCAAAAAAAAAAAACTTAAATCGGTAAGTTGCTAAGAAGACTGATGTTAAAAAAAATATGATAATTTAAATTTATTTTGTTCAGACTAGTTAATAAACGAATGCCGTATACTTAAGACAAAGCAACATCGTTTATCCTGTGTGGTTTTTGTTAGTAAGTAGCTATCTGTAGCACTGGAAAAATATGATATCGGTATAAATATAACCAAAGGTATAGGTAAAGATTACATAAAAAGAAATACGTTTCAGTACCAATGGCTTTTGTATTCATTTCCATTCATTACCAGTTAAACGAAGAAGGTCACACTTAACTTAACCCCCCCCCCCCAAGAAAGTATAAAGTACGAAGAGGGAAATTGCAGTGCAACCTTTCTTTCACAGTCGCGACATTAGAAATGTAGCATTTCGATATACGAAATTAAATGTATGAATTCGTGCAACACCCTGGTTTGGCATCCACTATTAAATATTTACATCTTCCTTTCGAATTATGTCAAAGTTCGCTTGGTCTTTTTAGACACAGTATTTCAAATATTCAATATTAAATCCCTCAACACGTACTCCCTTCAAAATAATTAATTTCATGATAAAATGTTTTCGGAAATGTAATTGTTCTTGAAAAAGCGTAGATATGTAATTTTTTCAATTAATTTAGAGGGAATAGATCGATTAACAGTAAAATCAGTTGATTGAATTTAATATTGATTAAGGATTAAATGGATAAAAATAACTAAAAAAATTGCAATATCTGAAACTTCAGCCAATTGATAAACCTCACACATATCGTTTGTTTTTTCGGCCTTGGTCCAAACCAAGACGTTTTTTTATAATT
>JAEQBA010000137.1:0-82910 GCA_019434445.1 Phalangium opilio | reverse complement strand
AATGGAGCTGGATATATATTTCAGTTTGAACACGGGCTTTGATTTCCTTTAACTGCAAGGATTGGTTCATATCTTGGCGTTATAACATATGAAAAGAAGTAATGTTCATATTCTTCTCAAACTTTGCACTCCTCACTAACATGAAACAAGGTAAAGAAATAGCGTTAAATATTTCGAATATACCGTAAACAGCTTTCGAAATAAAACTTGAAATATAAGTCGCCGATAACCAAGACATTTTATTTCCAAATTTTTAAAGATTTATAATCTGTGCAACTATTAAGATTGTTTAATGTTTAACCCATTATTTATGATGCTAACCATGTCGAAATCATGAGTTCATTTCTTGATATTTTAACTAAATCTGAAAGTTTTGCTTAATGTCTTTCCTGATATTGATGACTGATCTGTTCTTAGTGGACTGAAAAGAAACACTAAATTTTCGACAAGAGCTGAATTAAATTTTGTTTTCCTGTCCTATTTGTAGAGACTCAACGGTTCAAATTGATTAATTAACCCCAAATTAATATTATTCTGAGGTTAAACACACATAAAAATGAGTAGTTTTAGGTATTTTCATGGAACCAACTGTCATGAAAACAACAATAATCGGTTTCAACTTAGGAGGAGGTTCCATTATTTCAGTGCGGCTTGAGATAAATGGGTTCCAGAATGGTCAAACATTAACAATGACACTGGCTCAGGGTATCGTGAAAGTATAATTCGAGGATAGTGCTTACACACCAATGTAAAGAGAGCTTTGTATAATTAATTAATTTAACTTCTGCAATTGATTTTCAATAAAGAGAAATAATTACATATATAGTGTGTTTCTGAAAAGTCTATCAGAGATTAAGGGTGATGTTCTTTGGGCCATCTTGAGTCGAAAATGTTCTATGACATTTATTCACGGTTTTCAAAGTTAAGATTGGAGTTATTTACGGATTATCCCATAAATTTCTTTATAAAATTAAAAGACAATGTTAATTTTATTAAGGAGTCATCCATAAAGCATTCAAATTATAACTTGATGACAGTGGCTCGGATGGCAAAATGCCATAGAACAAAATGGCTCGAAGAACATCACCCCTAATTTTTGATAGACTTTTCAGAAAAACCCTGTATAGGCAGAGAAGTTTGCGGTTAGACCTCCACTCGCCTCAGAGAGATAATATTTTGGTTTCCCAACTTCTATTTAAGTAGCATCATGTGCGTAGTTGGCAATCAATGGCCTAAAAGTCTACTTAATAAAGTTTGTGTTAGGGAAAGATAATGATCCGATCATGATTATAGTTGCCTATCGATTAGATCATCTAACGACAGTAACAATTATCTTTGTGAAACTTTATTTTTTAAGCATGTGTGTATATACCTACACTTGAAAATGAAAATAGTGAATTTACTTGTGATAAAAATCATCCTAACCTCTAAATATTTATAATAGTAGAGTGGCAAGACAGTGCTTGCTTTTCGAATTTTCACCTTATATATTTGTCCAGGAATACTTAGATTTACTACTTGGAGTTTTTAAGAGGACATAGACCCCACACAAATATCTGATTGACTGTGAGGGGAAGCGTCAAAACCTTTTAAACCGCCTGCTCCTCCTTCCTCGCGTCTCATATCTGTTTGTTTTATCTTTATCATAATTTGAAATTATCCACGGGAAATCTATGATTAATGCAATGTAATCACGAATAATTATCTGATTATTATTCATGAATAACTGATTAACCAAAATTCTGTGGATTATCTTGTCCAAACGCCGACCACTAAGCGGGATATTCTCTAACTGTAACTAAAGTCGACGATTTAGAAGTTAGTGTAGCTCGAAATTCAGTATTGAAAACGAATGCTTTAATAATCTCGAGGAAAGATGACGTTTACCTCCCCTTAAACCCTTTGGACACAATTCAGTGTGTTTTCAGCTTTTTAACACTTCAAAATTTTCCACAATATCATATTTCCCAAACCCTTACAAAACCCCAAATCTGAACGGTCACTGGTAGATGTAAACACCCTGACCCAAAGTATTGAACAAGAGACCCAAATGTGAACACCAATGATAATAAAATGGGAGGAATTAAAAAGGCCCTAGGAAAAAAGGTACCAATAAGTGGGGCGTAAATTCATGCTCCCAGATGAAAGTTCACGCAGATTTGATAAGTAAAATAGGATAATATTGTTGAAAATTTTCTAAACATTATATTTTGAAATAATAAGAGAAGTAAAAATTCCATGTTGACACCCAAGTAACGTTCCTGTTACACCAACTTTTCTGCACTTGTTCAATCAATAAAAAGGTTAAATTCAACTCAAACATCAAGGTTTTGTTTGATGATAAGCAATATTAATGGATAAAGTTAAAATTGATGTTTTCCCGGTTGCCTGTTTTCTCATTTGTAACACAACAAGAGTATGTCTTTTCAATGGTATTTCTAGGTGTTTCCATGTAAAATATGATTTTCGCCAACCTACTTCATATTTTTGAAACTTTAATAGATGTAGCACCTGGTGAACCAAATTGTGACACTATATATTTTATGTGATATAATTTTTCGTGTAATTATAAAAAAATGCAAAAGAAATCAAATGTGAAATATTGATACAATGCTTAGAAGTAATATCGATTCCTTTGCAAATTAACAAATTTAAAAAGATCATTTTTTAGCAAATTACAAAGATTCCAAAATCAAATATAATTAAAATGGTCGAAATGAAAAACTTATATTTAATCTCGTTACTTATAATTCGATCGAAAACTGTATAAAAAGATATATATTGTTAGTTCTGGGACAATGTTAATCCTATGGGGCTGCAACCATAGGAATAACATGGGCTGCAGGCAGCCATTTTTTTGACTTCATATGTCACGTGATCTGACGTCATAGGTCACGTGATTTAACGTCATAGGTCACGCGATTTGACGTCATAGGTCACGCGATTTGACGTCATAGGTCACGCGATTTGACGTCATAGGTCACGCGATTTGACGTCATAGGTCACGCGATTTGACGTCATAGGTCACGCGATTTGACGTCATAGGCCACGCGATTTGACGTCATAGGCCACGCGATTTGACGTCATAGGCCACGCGATTTGACGTCATAGGCCACGCGATTTGACGTCATAGGCCACGCGATTTGATGTCATAGGCCACGCGATTTGATGTCATAGGCCACGCGATTTGATGTCATAGGCCACGCGATTTGATGTCATAGGCCACGCGATTTGATGTCATAGGCCACGCGATTTGATGTCATAGGCCACGCGATTTGATGTCATAGGCCACGCGATTTGATGTCATAGGCCACGCGATTTGACGTCATAGGCCACGCGATTTGACGTCATAGGCCACGCGATTTGACGTCATAGGCCACGCGATTTGACGTCTTAGGCCACGTGATTTGACGTCTTAGGCCACGTGATTTGACTTAATAGACCACGTGATCTGACGTCATAGGTCACGTGATTTCACCTCATAGGCCACGTGAGGCAGCCATTTTTTTAAGATAAGATAAGATAAGTACGATGACGTCTCTGATAGGAGATAAGATAAGCACGATGACGTCACAGGAGCCAAACCCGGAAGTAAGGCGCGTGACTATGACGCGTCGGGAAATGCGCGCGACGATGACGTGGCGGAGATAAGAAAACGGTATAAAACCGGTTCACAGCCGGTCGGAAGATTATTAGTCTTTCGGACAGGAATTGGGAAAGATCGTTTCACATGATGTAAGTCCCTTATTTTTTTTACTTTCGAAGTTTGGAGGAGATTTTTTTAAATCTTGACGTTTTTAGGGTTGAAGGCGGAATATTCGAACTCTCTCGTAAAAAGATCGCGACAATCACTCCCGACCGTAGGGTTAGATTAGGGTATATCGACGGAACTTCCGCTATTTCTCTCTCGCAAACGGAAATTGAAGAATTGTTCAAGTTTTAAAATGAGATTACGTTTTTTTGAAGAGGAACAACGAGACGCCGCCGATATCGAGGTTTCTTGGAGAATCTTTGAAACGCGTCGAAACGAGCGAGTATCGTAGTCAGCGAGTCGTAGATATCCGGGAAATGAGGTTCGGAACCGGAACGAGTTACGGATCGTATTTACCGACTAAGAAAGGGTTCAACGTCAATCTCGAGATGTGGGAATCCCTGTTAGACCAGTTCGAGAGAATTCTAGTATTTTTAAACGAGTCTGATTACAAATTAATGAAACGAAACGTCATGGCGCAACTAAGAAAGAATATAAAAGAATTAACTTGCACCGGGTGCGAAGTCGATCACCCGTCTCAACTTAAACACCAGTGTTTACTTCCGGACTGGTCGCCTCGAGTAGGGTAAAAGTACCTCGACGCTGTGAAAAAGATAAATTTTGAAGAGGTGCACGAAGAATTTTTAAATAAAACATTTCTAAGCGTAAAGTTTTGTAAAGGTATCCTAAGCGAAATTATTTGTGACTCAAACGAGAATTTATTATAAATGAAATAAATGGAAAGAAAGCGATATCAATCGCGGTATTGATTCCGAACAAAGCGGTTGTTGAATAACATGAGTGACGTTGATATAAGGCTACATCATCCGTTTAACGGAATCATCTCCGGAGCTACCCAATCGGGAAAATCGGTTTTCGTGGCCGAGTTAATTAGGCATATCGACGTTTGCATTTTTCCACCGCCGGAAAGAATTATTTGGTGTTATACGGAATATCAAGCCGATTTATTTAATAACGTATTACAACATACGCCTTCGGTGGAGTTTTATCAGGGACTTTTAGATACGGAAACGCTCGACCCGAATTTTAGAAATTTCGTTAGTTTAGACGACTTATTGTGCGAGATAGCGAATAACCAAGAAATGACTAATTTATTTTGTAGGGGCACTCATCATAGGAATTCCTCTTTATTTTAAATAATGCAAAATTTATATTATTCGGGGAAACAAATTAGAACGATAAATTTAAATTCGAATAATTTAGTTATTTTCAAATCTCCTCGAGATCAGTCGGCGATTATTCAAATCGCGAAACAAATATCTTTCGGAAATAGTAAATACGTTACGGACGCGTTTAGACAAGCTGTAGCTCGACCGTACGGTTATCTGTTTGTGGACTTAAAACCGAATACACCCGATAATTACCGATTACGATCGGGGATTTTACCGGAGGAAGAACACGCCATTTACTTCCCCCAAATAAGTCGTTAAGATATGTATATAAATCGATCGACAATTCTTCCGAAATCCATTTTCGTTCCAATTCCCCTTGACGAGATCCGTTCAAAAACTCGAGTAAGCGTTTGTTTTTTAAAAGCGTTGTAGTAAAAGAAACGGTTCTCTTATTATTTTAGAATGTCCGGATTTATCGAAGGCAATTTTTTACGCGTTCGGGGTCAATGGATTGCGAAAGAAATCGCTTTAGTAGTTTCAGAAACGGGCGAGAGTCGGGTCTGGACGATACAGCCGCCGTATCCGTTTAGAGAACTTTCGCTCAAGGATAAAAGGCAACGCGTGTGGTTAACCAAAAACATTCGCGATTTGCGGTGGAGTGAAGGGGATCATGATTATTTTAAGCAAAACGATATCATTTTTTTTACCAAAGGATTAGAAAAGTCGTAATTTTTTCCAGGTACCTTAACGCGAATGTAATAAATATTGAAGAGTACGGGTGTCCGAAACTTTCGTCAATCAAGCTCAAAACGAATACGCGCGGCGCGTTCCATCGAGACTACGACAATTGTCCACTCGCGAAAGCTCGTAAAACCGCGAAATGGTTTGTCCAAAGAAATTGTGTCAACACGCGAATTTTCCGAAATTTTTGACCTCGTGCAACCCTCGTCAAAGGAAAGCCGCCATTAAATTCGCTTCTCAAAATGAAATATTAACCTTAATCGAATGTTGTATAAATGTATTGCGAGGTAACGTGAAATTGACAGAAACGAAAAAGACGCGATTAAAGAAACACCGTTCTGTATTACTTCAACTATCCGGGAAGTTACCTACCGCGAAAAGAAGGGAAATTCTCAGGCAAAAAGGTGGTTTTCTCCCTTTGTTGATCCTGGGAATCCTATCGATTCTCAGTTCGGCGGCTGGAGCCGCCATTAGTAAAGCTATTAAGAACTAAACCATGGCCAAGAAGAAGATTTTAGTATCGGAGGACGTTTTGGAAAGACTTCAATAGAATCCCCGAGTATCGTCCGAAAAAAAAACGTGATAAACCGAACGTAGATACGACGCTCGAATTGCAAAGCGATCCTAGCGAGGTTATGAATCGACGAAATTTACGTAACACCGACAAAATAAAAATTTACAACCACAAATTACAGCAACGAGTAAATCGGAAACTTAAACGGAATATTAGCAAAGCGAAGATGAAAAATTGGTAAAGCGAAATAGCCGCGGCAGTCCCGTCCTATATTCTTAGCAAAGCGATGACTTTGTACAAGTGGTTAGCGCGTTCGCCAGGCTTCGAGGTGACGGAACAGGGCGAATTTATCTACCGCGGACGTCCCGTAAACGGTTCTCACGTCATAGATTTATTAACGTACGCGGTTCCGGGATCGAAAAAAAGTAAAAAGCCCGTAGGATCGGACGAATTTTGCGAGTACTTGACAAGCGTATACGTTCCTCGTTCTTTGTACAAATCGACGAACCTTCGTGCTAGTCAGTCAACGCGTTACAAAAGCGAAACTAAAAAGTTTGACGATGATGACGAATATACTAACGCTGAAGACGACGGAATTATTATGGGAGGCGAAAGGTTTAAAAATGGGTCGTTTTGTAACATTTGGCGTAAATAAAAAATTTCGAGTATAATTATTTCAATACCGAATGTAGTCGCGGGAAGAACGGGATGTAGAACATCATGGAAAAATTAAAGGAATTGTATTATAACGCGACGCGAGCGGGATCTTACGGGGGTGTAAAGAATTTATATCGCGCCGCGCGCGCCTGTGGTATAAAAGTAAATTTAAAAGAAGTGGAAAATTTCTTCGTACCATAGTTTACGGAATCGACGAACAATGGCAAATAGACTTGGTAGACTTACAAAATTTGAGTCGTTTTAACCGGGGTTACCGATATATATTATGCTGCATCGACGTATTTAGAAAATACGCCTTCGTCGTTGCCACTAATGACAAAAAGGGAGAAACCATGGTTAAAGCCCCGAATAATATTTTAGAATCGGGAAGGAAGCCGGAAACGATCCAAAGCGATAACGGAGACGAATTCGTTTGCGCGGCTGTGCAAAAACGATTGCGCCGATTGGGAATAAAATTTTTCGCCACGTATTCCGAAACGAAGGCGTCGGTAGTGGAACGTTTCAACCGCACTTTAAAAGAGCGTATGTTTCGATACTTCACCGAAAATAATACTCGAATTATATCGACGTTCTGATTCAGTCGACGCTTACAACGACAGTTATCATAGCTCTATAAAACGTAAGCCGATTGACGTAACACCTCGTAATTCCGGGGAAATTTGGAAAAATTTATACGGCGATATAGACTTCTCGCCTCCAATTTCTTATCCTTTCGCAATCGGGGATATCGTTCGAATTAGCAAGAACAAAAAGACGTTCGAGAAGGGTTATTTACCCAAATGGAGCGAGGAGTTATTTCGAGTAACGGAAAGATTACCTCGAAAGCCGCCGTTATATAAGTTGGAGGATTTAAATTCCGCACCCATTTCGGGTGTCTTCTACGAAGAGGAAGTACAGAAAGTCGGGAAAGACCTGGAAAATACTCTATTTAAGATTGAAGGAAAGGCGTTGTTCCAACGGTACAACCGAAAAATTCGTTCGCTGGAAAGGTTACCCGGAGTCCTTCGATAGATGGGTGAAAGAGATAGTGACGAAAAAAAATCATGAGTTTCTACGTTACGTTACCGTCCGATTCTTCGACGAGTTAATTCCCCGATAATCGGATTAGTCGGTTTCGTACGTATTTAACGGAAACCGTTAATTTAAACGGTCCTTACGAAGTCGGGTTAGCCGAAATAAGTTATCCTAGAACTTGGAGCAACATCAAGGAAGACGCCTTACTATCGCTAGTAAACGATTTCGAGTTTTACGAATAAAATACGCGGTAACGTACCAGTATCGGTGAACAAAAGTTCATGACGTCGTAATGAAATCGAAACATTAGCAGTTTCGAGAGGTCCAAGATGGTAAATCCGGTGTAGATGGGTCGATTCAAAGTGATATTTTTCTTCGTTAAATGAATCCCCACCAAATTGTTGTGAAAAATGGTAAATTTTTCGAAAGCCGGCGAATTGTCTCTTTTCGCTGCTATTTTCGGAATTTGAACCAACTCGAATCTGATCCTGTTCCTTAAATTTTCCATCGTTTTACCTATAACGATAAAATAATATTAATTTTACCGAAAAAAAACAAATACATATATCGACCGAAGACGGCGTTATTCATCAGTTTGAAGAAATCTTTCTCAAAGTCGTTGGCGGCCATTTTCCTTTTTTCGGTGTTGAAAGCGATATAATCGGCGAGCCAAATTCCTTGATCGAAGGATAAAATTCGATGGACACGGGCGACTTTCATTCCTTTTTCAACGTAGTACTTTAGATTACGGTAATGCACTACGTATTTGGTTTTCGGACGGAGATCGGAAACCAATTTAGGCAGAGAGTCTTTACGCGGAATGCCCCTATGATCCAGTTGTTCTTTGCAATAATAAGGCAGCTCCGACTTTAAGATGGTACGTTTTCGCGGGACTAAAGGTAGATCGTTATGATCCCGGTGCAATTCCGCGGGGTATTCCAAATCAACCTCTACGATGAATCCCAGTCGGTCGTCGTCCGGGTGGTTGAGGACGTTTTCGATAGGAAGAGAATTTTCCCATTTGAAATTTCTCATCGGCATTGGATCCATCATGACGGTGGCGTATAAGTTGTTACAATCCAAATAAGATAGAAACGTCGTTGGTTTTTCCGGATCGTGCGTTTCGGGGACGTATTTGCTGTTAGCGGTAGCTAAACGGCGACTGATGGTAGAAACGCCACCGCGAATCCCTTTTTCGATCAGGAGATGCATATCCGGATCCAACAACAAATCCAACTCGACATCCGTCATGTAGAGAGCGCTTTCCCACACGAAACCTGGACTGGTGTAAGAATAGGCGCTGTCTAATTTGTAATAGTTCATACAGATGGCTCGGAACGATTCGAATACGTCGGCCAACTGCAAAGTGTCGGCGGTGACGTAGAGGTCGTGATATTCCCCCATATTTAAAATCCCGAAACTTCCCAGATTAGACGCGCGGTGGTAATTGGCGTCGGAAATACCCGAGTCGGTGAGAATACTATAGAAATCTTCCTTGGCCGGGAGATACGTTTGATCGAATTTCTCTTGGTTGTCCATATAATCGTTCGGGTAAACGACTTTGCGAAGTAACAGCTCGACTTTGTCCAGGATATAGACGGAATTTAGAATTGGGAACATGTTCGGACCGTCTTTCGCTAAATTTTGAACGAGCGTTTCGAGAGAAGCCGACAAGAATCGAAAATTGTCGACGAAACGTAAATGACCCAAAGAAAAGGAAATGTACGTTTCGCTATTACTCGGGATGCATTAGATTTTTTTATCTTTGATTTTGCCATTTTGTTGCAATAAAAGATGAGCGTCGTAACGACTATAATTATGGAAAAATACGGGTATGAAACTCGGGGTTTTAGTTAAAAATTACACGAATTATGGGCGGCTCCTCTATATTTTCCCGAGTAATGGTCGTGATCTCGAACTTTCCAGTCATCTTTCGAAAACGGTTCAGAGCAAATGTAACAATCGCTAGCCTCGCGATACGATTCTTTCTCCGCGGGTGATAAATCCATTTGTCGATTCTGTTTGATTTTTTCTAAGATAAGGTCCGATTCGAGCCCTAATTTATCTAAAAATACCGTCGTCGCGTCTATACCCCGATAGGTCGTCGGTTTACTAGCGGTACCTAAAAAATATGAACTTTTTTGACGCGAATAAATTAGGAACAAGACGGCCCAAGGGCTGGTAATAGTAGCCATATCGTACGAGTGAATAGCCCCTCTATAACCTAACCTAATGAGTGGATAACCCCTCTATACCTTACCCTAATGAGTGAATAGCGCTATCTTTTTCAATGCTTAAATGATTTACCGTGCATAAAATCAGAGTGAATAGCCCCTTGATTCCCAACTCTAGACAGTGATTAAATTATGACCGTATAAATTTACTTATGCTGTAATTATAATATTCCGGCGAATCGAAGAACAGATGGTTTTTGTGATAATCCCCTCGATGAGTTTACAACATAGACTTATGCCGATGCACACTTATCGCATCTTATGAATTTCTAACAAGGACTTATGCCCAGAAACTTTTGAAAGAGAAAGTTTAGTTATAGTGATTATCCCCTCGAATTACCTTTAGCAATACTAAAATGATCAAACGCATAACGCTCATTTAACACTAATGTTAGCTCTATCTAAACCCAAATTTGAATTAACCGCCAAAATGTTCCAGTCAAACATAACATAGATGACGATAGCTACCGAACGAGAACGAAACACATGATGAGCGCGGTAGGAAACGGGGAAAATCGTTATCTATGTAATTAGCACATACATAAAAAGAAAATAAATATAAAAACCCCAAACATACAAATTCATAAGTATCCGACCCCACAGATAAAAATTCAAAAGTATCCGACCCCACAAATTAAGAGGTACCCCACCCCACATCACCCCGACATTTTAGAGATAAAAATAAATAATAAAAAACTCGAGATTTCTATCAAGTCTCTATTGTATAGTGGTTAGAACGTTGGTCTACTACGCCAGCGACCCGGGTTCGATTCCCGGATCTGACCTGAAAAAATTTTAATTATAATTAAATCTCTAACCGAGCCCAGTAACCCCTATGGGTGGGTTGTGGTAATATAAAGTTCCTTTTAAGCTAAAATCTGACGATAACGAAGCGACAACCCCGGCCACTACTACTAGTACTACTACTACTACTACTACGGACGGCTCGGGTCAAACTAAGAGCCTATCGTATACTACGATATGGCTAAAAAACGCTTTCGAACTTACCGTCGGGACCGACCACCACGTAACTAAACCCGCAAGAAACGTGCGAAGCTAAAGCGGTGGTAGACGAAAGCGACGAGTCGGGAAGACAGGTGGTAATTTTCGACAAATTCGACTCGAAGTCCGCGTAGATGACGTAAGGGACTCTCATACACCACCCGAACTTTCTGAATTTGCAGATAAGCTGCTTGGTGGGCATGGTAATACGTTGAGGGTCGTGGATGTTACATTCTTTCACGTGCTCGGCGTAATTGTTTTGAGCGTTGACGCCGGAAAAACGATGCAAACAGTAGCGACAATAATAGGCGGTGTTGTGGTGTCTCTTAACGTCGCTCAATAGGCGGCTTAAGCTTTTAATCAGCCAATAATGTTGGTTCTTGCCCCGAGAAACTAATAATAAATCGATTTGCCGGTCTTTCGCGACTCGGTTTTCGCTGACGTACAGCGGAAAAATAAATTTTTCCAACGCGAAGACGTTTACCGTCAGTTGGTTCGTTCGTTCGAATTTCGATAGTTTGTAAGAGTCGAATTTGAAAGGAAACGATATAGAGTCTAAATTTAGTTCGTCGACGTAATTTGTATAGTTATTTACGCGCTCGGGGTGAATATCAACGGGATGTAATTTAGCTAAAATACTATACAAGAAACAGTTATCGTCCAAATTTTTAATATTTACAACGGCCTTTTTATCGGCGATCCATTTAGGTAGTTCGATATACGATCCACCGCGGATCGGGACGTACGCGATAATATTTAGTTGTAAATGCATGATTTTATCTAGGGCCCACCCGCTTTCGGCATGTTCGAATTCCGACAGGGATTGTTCAATTTTTTGGAGACTTTCGATGATTTGACGCGGAATTACTTCGGCACCCTAAGGAGGTGCAATTAAATCCGCGAAAGTAAGGAAAGGTTTCCGCGACCAAATCCGTATCGGCTAGTTTGCGAATGAATCGCGCGTGTGCGACTAGATACCATTTAACACCGCGGTTTAATCGAAGTCTATCGTTAATATATCTAGAAATAGAATTCTCGTGCGCTTTGATTATTTTTACCGGGTCGGTTTCCGTCTCCCTCGGCGTCACGCGCACGGCGAAAACTACCCCGTCCAGCGCTTGAACTTCCTCCCATTCGTCTTCCGACGACGGTAGTGGTGGTGGTGGTGGTGGTGGTGGTGACGAGCGTTTGGCGGGCGGGAGATCCTATTCGTCCGAATGACGTCGTTTCTCTCCGCGGGAAGTGGATGGAAGCTCGTCCGACGCGCCGGGGTGACTTCTTCGTACGTGGTTATGTAAATTATTTCGACGAGTAAAAGAAGCGGAAACGTCGAACAAGAAAATCTTATTCCGTCGTGTCGCGAACGAACGTGCTGGTTTTAATTTTTACGCGACTTAAATGTCTCGGAACACTTTTCGCAGTTATACATCTCGATTGTTAATCCATGGAAAACCCGACACAAAATGATTTCGGAGCTACGCGTCGGAACCTGCTTATAAACTCGAAATCTCTTTAGAAGGTTCCTTATCTTATCTTATCTTATCTTATCTTGGGAAATGCTATTTTAGAAATTGGTAAACCGGATCTAACCGGTATTTATTTACAAACGGAATTTTCCATAAATATCTTATCGACGGTCGAGTTAATCTTATCAGTTCAAACAAGAGGAGCAAGATCATACAGTCACCGGAAATGCGCTCCCTACGTCATTCGCCTTACTCATCTCAAAACAAAACACTCGAAAGTAAATAAACGATAAAACCATATTTCTCAATCACAAACAAGTTGAGCGATTCTCGTGCTTTTATTCGCTTTGACCAAAATTAAAAACTATAACACCCACATTTCCATTATAATCTCGATCAATTACACCACCTGCAATAGCGCGAAAGATAATGCGAAATGCTACTACGCCCGTTTTATGTATTTTTTTAAATCGTACCTCCAATATGGATGAAATTTCGTAGCGCCAGACCAGATCTTGGAGCTAAAAAAAATAGTATAAACTATGAAATAGACGAACGCTTTTACGTAAAATAGGTTTTTTTAAACAAACCGAGTCTTCCGTAGCAGCCGTCGGGTACCGATAACTGTAAATCAGTTTTTACCAACGTTCGTGACATTGGAGCCACCGAGTAATTGTACGCGCTATAATAAATTATGATTTATAGATATAGGGGTCAAGTATTAAAGGCATTTGTTAATTTACCTGTACAAGTCGTAACCCGCTGCCATGCTCGACGCTCTAGTCGGTGTATACGCGTTATCGGAAACTTTTAACATATTTCAACGTCGATGTACGCGTGTTAGTGTTCATGCCGAGCGTGGTAAACGTCGTTAACTTAAAAAATCTTATTCCGTCGTGTCGCGAACGAACGCGCCGGTCAAGCGTTTTCTTATCTCCGCCACGTCAACGTCGCGCGCATTTCCCGACGCGTCATCGTCACGCGCCTTACTTCCGGGTTTGGCTCCTGTGACGTTATCGTGCTTATCTTATCTCCTATCAGTGACGTCATCGTACTTATCTTATCTTATCTTAAAAAAATGGCTGCCTCACGTGGCCTATCTACTCGCGTTTTTATAAAGTTTTTCTCCTTACCGTGACTTTAATCCTAAGATTTTCCCGGGTTTCCCGAGGCACCATAAAGTAACGTTGATGTACAGCTGGGAGAGCTGGGCGGTAAGATTCGTAATCGGGACCGACTGAAAAATCCCAATCGCGCTAAATATTTTTTGTTTTGCGCGAGATTTACCAGAATTAATTTTCTGGTCTACGTTTTCTAAATACTAGATTTTGAACCTTTTATTTGCTTCCTAAGGTTCATAGTTTTTACTTTCTAAATTAAAGTACTAAGGTTGTATTCTAAGTTTTATTTTTACTGGAGCAGAGCTCCATGTTTGAATTCCAAAAGTGTTGTGAGTTTCAAAGGGGCCCGTAGGCTTTTTGTACATAAAGTCCGTGAACTTATATACAAAGAAAAACAAATTTATTTGCACGTGTGATATGGACTACGCTTCGAGAGGGAGAGTTTTTCAAAAGATAGGATGACGTCTTTTAGGTGTTGTCCCCCATATCGCCCAATCTCATTCGTCCCAATCGGAAGAATTTAACCCAAATCATATATTCCTGATTCACCTAAATGTATTTCTACCAATTCCCGTTTGCCACAAAAGGCGATAACAAAGGAATTTGGCACAAATAACATATCCGTTTTATTAATTCGTATTTTCCATTAAAAAAGCAATATTTTAAAATAAATATATAATACCTTTTTCTGAGTTAGGGTTAGGTATCTCTAGTTGGTTAGGGTTTAGTTAAGTTAGCTTAGTAATATTTTATAAATCATTTAATTATAGTTCGCCTTTTCCAAAATATTGATGTTTAGCTTCATTGACTACTCAAATAATATGATTTTTCCAAAACATTACATTTATGTTAAGTTAGGTTTGGGTTGGTTAAGTAAGGTTAGTAAAATTTTATAAATCATTTAACTATGATACGCCTTTTCCAAAATATTGATGTTTACCTTCATTGACTTCTCAAATAATATGCTTTTTCCAAAATATTGATGTTTATCTTCATTGACTTCTCAAATGATATGCCTTTTCCAAAACATTACTGTTAAGTTAGGTTAGGTTTGGTTTCGTTAAGTTAGGTTAGTAATAATTTAGAAATCATTTAACAATGTTACGCCTTTTCCAAAATATTGATGTTTAGCTTCATTGACTTCTCAAAAAATATGCTTTTTCCAAAACATTACTGTTAGGTTAGGTTTGGTTTGGTTGGTTTGGTTAAGTTAGGTTAGTAATATTTTATAAGTCATTTAACAATGTTACGCCTTTTCCAAAATATTGATGTTTAGCTTCATTGACTACTCAAATAATATGATTTTTCCAAAACATTAATTTTATGTTAGGTTAGTTTAGGTTTGGTTTGGTCAAGTTAGGTTAGTAATATTTTATAAATAATTTAACATTGTTACGCCTTTTCCAAAATATTGATGTTTAGCTTCATTGACTTCTCAAATGACATGCCTTTTCCAAAACATTACTGTTACGTTATGTTAAGTTAGGTTAGGTTTGGTTAGGAGGACGTCTCTTTCTCTTTGGAGCGGTTATACACTTCAAGTAAATGTATCCCTTATGGAATGAAAAAAAAAATAAAACCATCAAATTCTACTCTATTTGAGTCTTTTTGGGTATGCAATATTGGGTTAATTGGGATAGGAGAACTGGGAATTGGGTTAAATGAGGTTTGGGTAAATGGGAATTGGGTGTTTTAAATTGGGTGAAATGGGGGGTATCCTTTTAGGTTCTTGACCCACCACACCTGAACGTCCCCTTCCACCGAAATGTCAAGTTAGGATCAGGCGTTCACGCCTCTTCTATAGATGATTTGGTTTTATTTTTAAAGGCGATTTGTTGCGGTTTTTTTAACTCTTTTGAATTTTAGTTTCTATTTTTAACCCTTTAAGGTTATTTTTTGGGGAACTCTAACCTTTTTTCAACACCGTGACGTCATCGTCACTCGGAGAGGTAAAAAGTAGGGGTGTGCGAATACCACTTTTCGGGTATCAAACTAGTTACGGAATACCAAAAAAAATTTCCTTATCAAATACAGAATCGAATAGTTTATTACAAATTGTATACCGAAAAGTTAGGCCTTGCCTTTTCCTGCTTCTAAAAATTATATCTATCCCTGATCACACCAACATTAAAATGTGGGACGAGGTTGAGAGAATAATCAAACAAGTTGGAAAAACCAAAATATTACCTCTCCGAGTCAAGAGGTCTACTACAACAAACTTATTTACCTAGATATGGAATTATTTCTCTTTTTTTTTGAAGTAAAAATTTACAAATTAATAAAGCAGCATTCCAAGAATAGAGAATACATAGTAAAGCAGACGACATTTTATATCCAATAAGGATAAATCTTGGACACATGGAAGTCAGTCAATGGATAAAAGAACAGGAAATGAAGTGTATAAATTTTGGAGAGAAATAACCTTTACGTGTTTTAAAGGCCCAATTGTCTACGCTTCAGCTGTTTACCCTACAGCTGTTTACACAACAGGTCTGCAGTGTAAACACTATCGTCTCGTCTCACCTCAACAATATTCTTAGTTTGCCAACATGAGTGTTAACGTTAAATAACACCAAAGCTGATTTGTGGCTAGACGCACTGAAAGTCTTGCGCACCATAGAAAGAATGAACACTCCGTAGCTACTACCCGTTTACCATTGGCTCTTTCACTGGTCTAATGGCCACCACGCTCTTTTCTTCTATTCTAAAATCCAAACCTGATTATTTAAACGTGTATTTAACTTTCGGCTCACTCTGAACCGTTAATGTCTCTCCAATTCAGACACGAAAATTAAAACCCATGGTTTACTACACCTTGGGCCTCAATTATACACACTTTTGTTCACTAGGCCTATTATGGTTAATACTTGATTTAACCGACAGATTGTAAGCCTTAGCGTTCTTATTTTAATAACTATGGCAAGGATTATTCTATATACAGATGTAGTATAGCTTAAGTAATATATAAACAGCCATTTCAAATAATAATATTAAAAAATGTCCTTGGAATATCAAAATGAAAGAGATCTTTGAAACTACAAAACTACTAAAGGGATCGTAATTACGAAAAATACTTTCACATATTCACTTTAAATTATGGAAAAAGGGAATATTAAGGTTCTGTATGATTTCTTTACACATCAACACAAGGCGAACTGCTAACGCGACGCACTAGTGTAACAATGGACGGACACACACAGACAAAAACATAGACTGCTTTTTTTACTCTTTCCGTATTAATTTTGACTTGAGAAACAAGATTATCTTAAAAATTAAAATAAACATAATTAATATTAAATATTTTCTTCTTTAGTTGTTAGCCATATTGAGCGTTACATCGTTTTGATAAAGGATAATTAAACATTCTTGAGAGACTTGACTAATATTGGCGTTTGAAATGAAGCATACGCCGGTTGCTTCGCCTTACTCAAATAGGTAGTATATAAAGGTTTCGTATTGCAGCTACAGGTAAGAACAAGGTCATTCCATGTAATGTGAGCCAAGCCGTTAACCATGGGTCGGCGGATTTAGATGAAATTTGGCACAAATGATCCTGTGGCTATTAGAAAAGAGAAACCGGGATTGTTTTTAAACAAGTTGGGAAACCAAAATAAACCTCTCCAAGCCGAGACGAATTTACTTTCTAAACACAGGTCTACCAACAATGACAAAAACCAAAAATACATAGTTCAAATTGGCGAAATATTGCCAAGGTCTTTGGCAAAGGCTTAAGCGTTTAACAATTTCCTTTGAATCCTCAATAATTCGAATGAGGACCTAAAATGTAGCACTGAAGTTGTAACGTGGTTTTTATGCAACTGGAGTATTTTAGGATAGGTGGGGCAGTTAGGTGAAATTACGGAAAATAATCATAACCATATTCCTTTAGACTAAAATAAATATACGGCAACATACCTTTAAAATAAATTCAGTAACCTTGCATACCGCCATATTGGCTTTTGGTTTATAGTTTAAAATGAAATTTACGTCCCTCGGGGCTAGAAGGGTTGGTTAGCGGGAACCTAGCGCTGGACGCTGGAGGAACGCTAGTAATCCTTTTGGCTCCACGGCGGCGACGAGGGGCTCGGGGTTGCTTTGTGCGCACATCGTGGCCGCCCCCTCTGAGCTGTTATCTTGTTAAGTGATCTGAGTTCTTTAGCAGTAGAAATCGTTTCCCACATACACGTTTAAGAAATAAAGGTCCCCCTGTCGTATTGACCCTAAAAACACCGAAGGTTACCTATGCATCCTTTTGTCAAACATCTTGAAATAGAATTTATCACTGTCAAGGGGTTATGGTATATAAGGTATTTTATTGTATATAGTATATTATTAGGTAGGAAACAGTGGCAACCCTGTTGAAAGTTTTAAAAGAAGCGACATTTAGTCGCGACACCAAGGCGTCCTGGCACCGACAATGACCCCAGAGGTCATATAATTAACACAGCGAAAGGCTACAAATATTTTTACTGGACCGCGTTTTCCCGCGTAAAATGCTGATTGGTCAAAGACCCATGACGATGAAAAAGACTTAGAAGAAAAGGTTGAAGAAGAAGAGCAGAAGAGGAACAGAAGCCTTAGAGAACAGATGACAACGTCCTGACTCCGGGATAAGCAGCAAGCGAGGTCATGGATTCAACCCGATAGGAAACCGAAGGAATCCCCTCTGCCCCGGAACAGAAGAGCTGTAAAGCTAATTACCATCGGACTCGAAAGTACGATCGAGCCGCCGTCATCTGAAGAATGGGAATGCACCTCACCAGCCGCCAAGGAAACGAAGCCAACCGCGCGATAATCGCGCCGAAATGATAACGCGTGTTCGTGACACCACCACGCGAAAAACAAAAGATGCCAGGGTTGCCGAAAGACGGACCAAATGTATATGTGTTAAGTGACTGTTTTTGTTTTGTTTATATTATTACTATTATTTTGGAGGGGTTGGTTATTATTTTGGAGGGGTTAGTAATAGGGTTGAATTAATGTACAGAATGAATTTTTAGGATTACTGATTATTGTTTTAAGTTGTTTTAGATTAGGTTAATGCATGCGTAAGATATTAGTTTAAGTTTAAGTTTTCAATGTGTTGCAAAAGGATGCATATTAAATTCAAAGATTCCATGGTAAACATTCCGTATCATTAATTGACATTAAGCATATCCCTAGTTAATACCAATGGTAGATTCGCGACCTCCCTAATAGTGTAGAGGTATGCGAAAGAACCCGGATGATATAAAATAAGGTAAGTTATTTGAGCGCAGGAATTAGCCGGATGCGATGAGCCAAGGTTTGGTAAAGGTTCAAGGATACTGGGTTTAAAGGTATACTCATTGCTACGAAAGTTAGTTCCTGACGAAAAAGACGTCTCAAAGGATGTATTTAACTTTCGGCTCTGAACCGTTAAACCTCCTATAAGAGGAGGCGAAACAAGGTCATTTCTAGTTTAAATCTAGGGTATCTTATTTCACAGACCCAATCGTTTCAACACTTGTGGATAGGTGAAAAATTAACATCCATATCATCTAATGAATATAAAATATTCGTTTGCGCTATATATAAATATAGAAAAGCTGAATTAAAAAGTAAACACTAAATTTGAAATGTTAATATCAAAACATGTTCTTGAAATATTAAGATGAAACAGAGCTTTATAGCTACACAACTACTTAAAGAATCGTAATGCCGAAAAATATTTAAAATATTTCCATTTAATATTCTGCAAAAAGGAAATGTTATAGTTTTGTAAGTGATCTTATCATCCTACTCGCTTTATATTAACTTTGATGTGCGTATAGTGTTTCGATTCGGATGCAATCTTCATTACTCGTTCTATATAAACTCTCGCTTGTGCCATTACATAGAATTAAGTTTATCTTAAATAATTAATTAAATATAAATGATATTAATTATTTTAATCGCCAGTAAATAACTTTAAAAATAGTTAAATCGTTTAAAATAAAGTTGTTCCTATTATCTTTCGAAACTTTGCTAATATTGACGTTTAAAGTGAAGGGTACCCCTCTTGCCCGCTTTCTTCAAATTTTGGGGTATATATACGATTCGTTTCCATTACAATAATAGATAAAAACGCATTCGCGTGAACCGATGGTGGAAACCCTGCCATTGGGAGGCTAGACGTTTCTCGTAACCCTAGCCGATCGCCGCGTATATCTTAAAACCAAACGATAACGATGGAGAAGAAGCCGGAATGGACAAAGACCTGAAGATGGTGGTGGATAGAAACTGGTGTCAATGTGGGATTGACGAAGAACAGAAGATGGTGGTGCTTACGAGCCAGCAAGTACAGGCTAGTGTCCATGTGGGATGGACAAAGACTAGCAGATTGTGGTCCTTAGAAGCCAGTTAGTAAAGACTGGTGTTGGTAGATGAATGGCCAAATTTCCGTGAACCGCGAACGCGTTCCAGAAATCGGGTATTTGTTTGCTCCGATTTGTAAACTGCGAACGCGGTCACGTGGGGTCTGACAGACAGACACGGCCGGTGTAATACCTCTCCGTGACATACGTCACTCGGAGAGGTAAAAAATTCAATGGTTTAATTTTACGTCAAAATTTGTAACACCCCAGAAAAGCGGTGTTTTTCAAAAGTCATTTTGGTACCTTTTAGAAAGTCTGCAATAACAATCTAGTTTTCTGTGCAAATTTAATCAGATTTGCATACAATATATAATATAAGTCAGGAAATCGATTAAGCCACTCAATATTTGCTTATCTAATTTAGTTCATGAGTTACAAAAGCACTTTTGAGAAAAAATAAATTTTCGGGGGTCTCGTTTTTGGGCCTATGGAGAAAATCGTCCAACTCGAAAAATCTTAAACACTATCCTGAATTATAGAGCTCAAAGAGTCCTTTCTAACGGTGTACTCATATATTGGATTGTTTGATTCCTTGGAGCCTAAATATTTAAATTAAATAAACACTAATTTTTCTTAAAAATATAAAATATTTATTTTCTTTAATGGTAAATTACGTTTTGATAAGAGCATGAAACATTTTTTGAACTTGCTTAGGGATATCATCATCTAGTTTATAGTATCTTCTAGAATTGCTAGAAGCCTGTGGCTCGGGTAATTCGCAAATAATATTATTAAGTGGGAGAAGTTAAAGCGCTTGTCAGTTTTCTTAGGCCATGTCGACATATTCGTCTGTGAGTCCCTGACCATAAATTTCTGCTTGAAATATCTTTCATCCTTAAAGAAGGCCAGCACAAGGGCAACGTACCACTATTAGTCGTCTTTACAATTCGAGGAACAATCCGAGTCGTAATTTGGTTTATTTAAATAATTTATTATATCTGTTGGAAAAAGCTTATACATTTGAAACTTTTCGGAGAGCTTACTACGCGTCTTCTTTCGTTCGTTTTTACATTGCTTCTGACCATATTTTTCTATATTTCTTTAAAATTTCCGTACCGTAACAATAGGTAGTCTTTTCCTGTATATATAAATCAGTAATATTTCATAGGTCAAGTTACCCTTCTAGGAAAAAATTCTATTTCTGTTCGTAAATTTTATAAACCTTTAATAAACAAATTTGAAACTTTCTAAAAAAGTCGCGACAGTCGTAAACAGCAACATATTGTCCCACTGATATATCCAAAAAAGCAATAGTGTTTTTAATGTCATTTATCCCAATAAAAACTTTTGTGCTGCAAGTATCTGATGATACGCGGTACATTTCAATTTCAAGTTGAATTTCTTCTTTAGAAACCCAAAAAAATCTAATCCGTTTTATATTTTCTTTCGACCCCTCAAAACGTTTATTCGATGTGACTATTTGTTCTGTAATGACAATTGCAGAGAAGCTCTGGCTACAATGCGTTTTGCCGTACTTCCTGTGCCGTTGCAAGCACTCTTGCCATGACTGGTAGCAAAAAAGTTCCATTCTGCTGTTATTCCGAAATCAATTTCGTGGTGACATAAATTAATATAATTTTTCCGATTTTTATTCTGTGAGCTTCCACCATCGCTAAGGTATTTAACACTATTGCTTATTTGGATATATCAGTGGGACAGTATGTTGCTGCTAATTACGATTAAGAGTTGTACGTTGCCCTTGTGCTGGCCTCCTTTAAGGATGAAAGCGATTTCAAGCTGAAATTTATGGTGAGAGACTCACAGACGAATTTGTCGACATGGCCTAAGAAAACTAACGAGCGCTTTAACTTGTCCCACTTAATAATATTATATGCGAATTACCCGAGCCACAGCCTTCTAGCAATTCTAGAAGATACTATAAACTAGATGATGATTGCCCTAAGCAAGTTCAAAAAATGTTTCATGCTCTTATCAAAACGTAATTTACCATTAAAGCAAATAAATATTTTATATTTTTAAGAAAAATTTGTGTTTTTTTAAATTAAAAATTTAGGCTCTAAGGAATCAAATACTCTAATATATGAATACACCGTTAAAAAGGTCATTTTGAGCTCTATAATTCAGGATATTTTTTTAAGATTTTTCGAGTTGGACGATTTTCTCCATAGGCCCAAAAACGAGACCCTCAAAAATTTATTTTTCTCAAAAATGCTTTTGTAACTCGTGAACCAAACTAGATAAGCTAATTTTGAGTGGCTTAATCGATGTCCTGAGTTATATTACGTATTGTATGTAAATTTGATTGAATTTGCACCAAAATCAAGAAAGATATTGCAGACTTTCTAAAAGGTACCAAAATGACTTATGAGAAACACCGTTTTTCTGAGGTGTTACAAATTTTGACATAAAAATTAAACCACTGAATTTATTTAAAAACTATTCCGGTTTCTTTTTTCCAATAGCCACAGGATCATTTGTGTCAAATTTCATCTAAATCCGCCGACCCATGGTTAACGACTTGGCTCATATCACATGGAATGACCCGGTTTGACTTTGAACATCTTGAGAGTGTCCTACCAAAGTTGAGAAACGAATTGTGTCCCGTTGTCGCTTACGATGGCTTTCGGACATGAGACGAGTTTCTCCGTACACGTTCTGGCTGTGATGTTCTTCATCGGGTATAGTTCGACAAATTTAGTAGCATAGTCCGTGAAAACCAGGAGGTATTTGTGATGGTGACGGCTTCTTGGTAGAGGTCCCATTATGTTCACTCCCAGCAAATCAAATGGCTCAGTAATGGCCGTAGGTTGCATAAGACCTGGACGTTTTCTATTGCCGGCCTTGTGCATTTGACACAAAGGACTTCCGCGGACATACTCGGTAACGTCCTGCCGGAACGATGGCCACCAGTATCTAACTCGAACCTTATCGAAGGTACGATCTCGATCTCGACCTCGATGTCCAGATAGAAGGTGGTCGTGAAATAAGCGGATGGCGTCCCGCCGGAACCGCTGTGGGAAATAGATTTTCGCTGGTTGTCTACCCAAGGAGTAGTATATCGGGCCCACACCACACATCATCCCCTAAGGAGACCTAACTTAGCCTTTGATAGCGCCTAGCTACTTTCCGAGACAATTGTTGTTGGTCAAAGCGAAACTTGGTCTCTGATTCGCCAAAAAATCCGTCTGCTCTAAAAGTTTCTTTTGAGGCGATGAATCCCCTTAAAATCCCGGTTCCCAACATTCTTCCTAGTGTTTTTCTATTTTAAAGGTACTAATTGTAAACATTTTAATCATAATTAAATTGGATTTCGTTCGTAATTAAATTTTACTTAATTTTATGTATACAGGGTGTTTCGGAGAAGTCTGGCACAAATTAACAGGCGTGTTCTTCGGGTCAAAAGAAGTCAAAAATGTTCTATGAACTTTTGGGTGAAAGCCCCCGTTTCAGAGTTATGTACTCTCCAATGTTGGCCTTAAAACAAAGGAATTTTGCCGATATGTGGAACTGGTAGTATGCCTTTGGACAACTTGTTTTCTAATTTACCATAAGCTTATATACGAAGAAAATACAGCTAGTGAAGTGGTTTAAAGGGCCGCTAACATTATTCGTTCTCGTATTAATAACGTTATTGCAAAAATAATAATCCCAAAAAATTTATTGCACCTTGAACGCCAGTTACTTGTTTAATTAGACTTTTTGTTTTATTTTCCTTCGGTTACAAAACATCAGCATTATAAAAATTGTTCAAAATGACCTCCTTCAACGTTTAAGCAAACTTGCGCGCGTCTTTTAAATGACTCGCGAACACGTTCGAAGATTCCTAGCGTGTTGAGGATGTTATCACACCCATCAATTATTCTTTGTCTTAAGTCCTGGACATCTAGAACTTCAATACGGTACACCTAGTCTTTCAAATGTCCCCACAGGAAAAAATCACTTGGGTTGAGATCCGGCGATCTTGCTGGCTAAGCAATAGCTCCGCCTCGACCTATCCACCTCAAAGGGAATTCGACATCAAGATGCTGTTTTACTCGAAGGCTAAAGTGTGGCGTTGCCCCATCGTGCGTGAACCACATTCTTTGTCTAGAAGATGTGGGAAATTTTCCTGCAAAAATCTCAAGTATGCCTCCCCATTTAACCTGGGTTGCGTAAAAAGGGGTCCAATTAACCAATCGCCTACAATTCCGCACCACACGTTCAAACTAAACTGCACCTGATATGTCCTTTCGCGTGTGGGTTTCTTTGAGTAAAGGAAATTCGAATTTAATGCGCTTTAATTTTTAAATGCGAATTTGGTAGCTATTCTAAAACAAATAATGCTCTACTTCACGATTGCAAAGTATTCAGATATGCATCTGATGTACGGATTGGCTCAAGGTAATGGGGTTGAAGCTCGGCGCTTGTACCAGGAGCACTTTTCTGAACGACAAGTTCCGAATCAGCAAACGTTTACGGCTGTTGACAGCCGTTTGAGATAAACCGGCAAGCTACAACCGTCAGGCCCTGAAATCGCCCGCAGATTGTACCCGAGGACATTGAAGACAATGTACTAACTATTTTTGAGGAAGATCGTACAACCAGCACCATGATCATTGGCCGTCAATTAGGTGTAAATCATGTACTCGTTTGGAAAATCCTTCGTGGACAGCAGTTCCACCCATACCATTTACAAGAAGTACATGCTTTAAACGAAGGTGACTTTCCAAGAAGAGTAGCTTTCTGTACCGTAGTGAAGTTCTAGATGCCCAGGACTTAAGACAAAGAATAATTGATGGGTGTGATAACATCCTCAACACGCTAGGAATCTTCGAACGTGTTCACGAGTCGCACATAAGCTTATGGTAAATTAGAAAACAATTTGTCCAAAGGCATAATACCAGTTCCACATATCGGCAAAATTACATTGTTTTTAGGCCAACTTTGGAGAGTACATAACTCTGAAACGGGGGGCTTTCACCCAAAAGTTCATAGAACATTTTTGACTTCTTTTGACCCGAAGAACACGCCTGTTAATTTGTGCCAGACTTCTCCGAAACACCCTGTATATTAGGGGTTATTATAGAAACCTTCACCGAGTTCTTCATTTAAGCCTTGGTAAGTGAATTTTTATTTATTGACGGCGACGCACGGCACAAATAACAAAATTAGGTATAATTTTTAGCAAATATGGTTGCTACAAGACACTATTTATACCCTGGTTGCCATAATGACTGTCGCCACAATACCTTATTAATTTCCAATTCTCTCTTCTTCACGAGAACTAGGTTCTACACGAGGTGAGCGTAATTTCAAAAGCGGATTTGTTTTGTCGTCAGCTTTTATCGTCAAAAATTCTCTTAACACTATTGGCTTAAGAGTGTCGCGCAGTGAGCCAATCGTATTTGTCTCACTTAGTAGCTAGGGGAAATGGCTAAGTTAGGTCTCCTTAGGGGATGGGGTGTGGTGTGGGCACGATATACTACTCCTTGGTCTTCCATAGGCCTTTCGGTATAAGACATCGTTCTTTAGTTCGTAGTACCGATGTCTTTGAGGATTATCTCCTGATAACTGGACTATGATGTCATTGGTGGCTTGTTCATCTTGTTGGGCTTTTCGTACTTCTTCCAGCGTGAAAGAGTGATACAAAGCATGATTGGCGGGAGGAGCTAATCCGCTACTGGTTGAGGACGAAGTCGACGTCATTGTCGAGGATTCCGCTGGACTGGAATTTTCTGACGAGGACGGTGACGTCATGTCTTCCAAAGACATGGCTAATAGAGAGACAGGCGCTCTTGATAATGCGTTCGCAACCTTGTTCTCCACTCCCTTCTTGTGCATGATCTTGAAGTCATACGTCTGCAGGTACATTGCCCAGAGAACAAGTCGAGAATTTGGTTCTTTCAAAGTGAGCAACCACTGGAGAGCTTTGAGATCGGTGATCACAGTGAACGGTATGTTCTCCAAGTATGGCCGGAACTTTCCAACTCCCCGATAGATGGCAAGACATTCCTTTTCCGTAGTGGTATATCTTCTCTGGACGTCGGTCAGTTGTTTACTGCCAGCAATAGGTACCTCGACGTCATCCTGGACCTGTGACAGGAAAGCTCCAAGTCCGGCGTCGCTAGCATCCGTTGTCCGGATACACGGCAACTTAGGGTTGTAAGCCGCTAAAGGAGGCGCCACGCAGATCGCATCCTTGATGGCCTGGAACGCTTCCTGCTGTTCTTCTTTCCACTGGAACGGAACGTCTTTCTTCTTGAGATGGTTTAACGGGGCAACGATCTTGGAATACTGCGGGATGAATCGAGAGTGCCATCCCGCCATGCCCAGAAATCTTTGGATTTCTTTCACGTTCTTTGGGACGGGAAAGTCTACGATAGCCCTAGTCTTGGAGGGATCAATATGAATCCCTCGTTCATTGACAATATGCCCTAACACGGTCGCTTTGCTTTGCGCAAAGCGACATTTCTTAGTCTGAAGCGTAAGTCCTGCTTCAGACAGTCGGTGAAAGACATATTCCAAGGCGTGCAAATGGTCTGCCCAAGTACTGGATGGAATGACGATGCCATCGAGATAGACACAGATGGAAAAGTGATGTCCATCCCTGAAGACTTCGTCGATGAGTCGTTGAAACGACGAAGGCGCATTGCATAGACCGAACGGAAGTACTTCGAACTCGTACTTTCCCGCATGCGTGATAAAAGCGGTCTTCGCTTTCGCGTGTGGATGGAGATCTATCTGCCAATAGCTGCTCTTTAAGTCCAGTGCTGTTATGAACTTTGGGGCTCCCATCTTTCCTAACAGTTCTTCTATTCGCGGAAGCGGATACGGATCTTTCACAGTCACTTTATTTAAAGCGCGATAGTCGACGGAGAAACGTATCTTTCCGCATTTTTGGTGGACAAGTACCACAGGCGACGCGTAAGGACTAACGGATGGCTTCACGATTCGTCGCGGATCATTTCGTGAAGATGATCTTCAATTATCCGTTTTTTCTCGTCGCTAACACGATATGCGCGTTGACTAACGGGAACATCGGTGGTAGTATGTATCTCGTGATATACTAAGTTAGTACGTCCCGCTTTTTCCGAAAACAGTTTTGGAAATCGTAATAACAAAGTTTTCAAGTCTTCCTTCTGTTTAGGACTCAGTGTAGGCGACGCGACAGCTTGTTCAATATCCTCGATAATCTGAGGGGTTGGTGTCTTTAACCCAGGGCGATTAAGCACGAATGGAAACGTCGTTCTGTCAATCTGACAAGTTTGGTACCAAAATCCAAAACGGCACGATGTTTATACAGGAAATTCTTTCCCAGAATAAAATCGTTCGGTAGTGAGGGAACTACGTGAAATTCCTGCTTTAGTTTTAACTGTCCTAAGCGGAAGTCTATTCGCGCGCGTCCCTTCGTGAAGGTATAACGTCCATCGCCTAACACTATACATTGAGTCTCTTCTTCTTCCGGAAGTACTAAGTTTGGTTTTAATGTTCTGACTAAATTACGCCACTGATATAAGCTGATAAAACAAGCATCAGCGCCTGAATCTAGTCTAGTCGCGAAAGTCTCATGCGAATACACGGCTTCTATGGCCACGGGAGGATCAACCTCACAGCGACGCACATCCATAGAGCCAATTTCCATAGGGGGCTTTACTGTCTTCGCGCGGCGGGAAGACGATCCCCTTTTTGTCTTTCCGCTTTCGCGTTTTCCGAAGCCTGTCTTTGCGCGACTTTAAGTTTGTCCGGACAGGTTGTGGCATAATGCCCTAATAGTCCGCACTTATAGCATTCGATTTGACTTAAATCGTTTTGCTCGGGCTTAACCTGTGTCGGAGTCTTTGGTCTGTTGGTATTTCTTGCTTTAGGTGTCGCAACCTTTGATTTTGCCCCTCCCCCCGGCGGTTTAGTAAAAACCGCGGCGGTGGGAGAATTTCTTCTCCCACTGGATTCACGCGAGGCAGACTTTGCCCTTTCAGTAGGATACAATGAGCTAGAGGGGGTTGCTCGTAAAATTTCTTCTGTCACGCGGCCCTTCTCTATAAAACTGCGCATTGTCCTTATGTTGTCGTTGACGACATGGATGCGTATTTCGGGGAGGATATTTCTCTTGCAAATACCAACAAGTTCGGAGTCAGTGTACGGAACGCGTAGGTTTTGGTTCATCGCGGTAATACTGGCAATATACGCGTCAAAAGATACATCGGCGGGTTGTTTAAACTGAGCTATTTCTAGGCGGAGGGATTCCTCCGCTCGCACAGAAAAGAAGTATTCTCTAAACGCGCCTTTTACTGTACGCCACGTTATTGCTTGATTAGGCCTATTCATATCTCTAAACCAGATTAATGCACGACCCCTTAATATTTGGGGTAGAAGCGCGATAATGTCCTTGCCCGTCATGCTGTGATATTCAGCGAATTCCGTCAAAGTCCGAAGGAATTCCGGCGCGCTTTCATCTTCAACACCACTAAATATTAAGTGGTTTTGGCCTATTTTTGATGGCTGGTCTAGTTCCTATGTTTGCTAGCGTAGTTGCAATAGTTTGAATAGTTTGCATCAAAACATTGGACATTGCACCTTGCGGTAGCGGCGGCGGAGGTGGGATTCCTACTGCCGCTTGTCCTTGACCATGCGTCGGACTAGTACCAAGGCTAGGAGGAGGAGTGTTCCTCCTCGAAGGAGTATAGGATCCCGGTAACTGCGCGTTGAGCGCCGCGAACAAAGCTTGTGGATCGGCGGGATTCATGACGCGACAGTTAATTCAAGCAATGGCACAAGTAATGTTCACAAGTACACGTGTAAGTACGCGTCTTAACGAGTCCCGGCAAGCTCGCCACTTTATGTAACCGTAAAATTTAAAAGTAGGAAAGGGGGCCTAATTTTACGGCTCACATAGAACTTAAATTAAAATTAGCAAAGTAAGAAGTTCCCAGGTTACCCGTTTAAAGGACTTATTGTCCATGACTAGCAATATTTACCAGGTAATCCATTGTCGAAGAAAAACCCAGTTGTTAATTACTGATAATAATTGAATTTATTCAAACAAAACAACACGTCCGAACTGCGGCGCGGTTACTAAATAACTGACTACTGACAACTGTCAACTGTCAACTGCCCTTTTACAGATTGTAGGCGGTGGTTTTTATCCCCGCGAAAAATGTTTTTTAACAAGGTTGACAGCCTTAAGCGCCACTTCGGGATAATTTAACATTATACAAACATAAATGTAAATAGTGAACACTGAACAAAGCAGACGACGCGGTTTTTCCCCGGGAAGGAGGTGCTTGGTGTGGACGGTTACAGTTTTAGCCTTTCTTAAAATGTGGATTTCAAATAAATTAATATGAAGCATTTTCAGATGCATATTGCCAAATAACCAGAAATCGGAGAATTAAACAGAACAAATAAAAGTAGGGTTGGTACCGGTAATTGTGAACGATTCAAAATGTGAACACTTTTTCTTTAAAATTTTGTAACAAATTTTTGGGCGGCTCAAATGTTTTTTAAAAGGGCTCAATTTGTAGATTGAATATTGAGGATTACGGTAAAAATGGTCCGAATATTGTAGGAATATTTTGGTGAAAGATACGAACCAATATACGCACCAACTCGGACTGATCAACTTAAGTCGATGTCAATTTTAGGTGTTTCTTAATACAATACCATCGGGGAATAAGCTTTAGCAAGAGTTACAATAATCCCACGATAATAAGCCTTTAACCATTAGATAGATCACGTCTTTTGCTATAAATTTGATCTTAAAATCTCTGGTTTTGGTTCGGAATTCGATTCAAAAATTGAGTTGTAAAAAACCAAGTAAAAATTGCAAATGTGAACACGACGTTTGAAGGTTAATTCGAATCCTTTTCAAGCTATTTTACTAAAAGATTAAACTAGGGCTCGGGGTTTTTTGAACGATTTTTCAGAAAAATACGATTAACTACAAATAATCGAAAATTATTCAGAAGTTTATTCGTTTAAACAAAAAAACTTTTTTAGACGATATTTTTTGAGACTGAATAATGTTAGTAGGATTTTAACCGACAAATGCGTTTAATCGGCAAAATTTTCCGAAAAAAATTATATTGAAAAAAGGTTGTATTCTATGTTCGGTTAAATTCAACATATTTTCTATTGCAAAATCCACTTGCTTCAATGTCTAGCTTTTAGCGTAATATTTTGTGATTTAAGATTTGTAAAAAATAACCTAATATTTTTTTTCTTGTATACATTCATCTGTAATATTATCACTAGTATTGTTTTGTGGAATTTAATATATATATGGTTTTCTCCGTATTAGATATTTATGGAAGACTTTTTCATTACATTTCATCGCCGAGCTCACTTATTGTCTCTTTTTGATTAAATCCGAAAAATCATAGTTATTACGTTTTAGGTGGACTATGCTGCAAAATCCTGTCGTCCAAGCACTAAAAAAGTATATCTGTGATATTTTCGCCTTATGGTACATTCTATACCACCTTATAATCATCAAATACGATGTTAATAATAGCAAAATTACACAGGTTTTAGTGGGCAAAGTGAAATGAGTGTGTGTGAACTTAACGTCTTTGATTACCGGGCTTGAAAACTACTTTTGCGTTGTGGAAGTATTTTCGAAGTAAATTATCGATAAACGGACACATGAAACCTTTAATAGTCTTTATTTACTTTCATCTACTTTAATATTGAGTCTTTCCAACTATTTGTTCCACCACATTTTTAAACACATCATCTTAGAGATTGTTTCGGGATTAAGGCTTCCTCTCTTACACGTGACAAGATTCGACCCTTTGGAAAAAACTTCTTCCGAAGGAACCGAAGTTGCAACTCCCGGATACGTATCTTCATTAGCCTAGTAAGTAAAAGGTTATGCTGAACTTGCAGGACATAAAGCCAGAAAGGTTAGTTTTAGACAGGTGACCCGGTTTGATACATATCCATATAGTTCAAATTAACATATGCATTTGCAACAAAAATTAACGTGTAATATCAGAAGCTCATAATAGCCGAAGGATGACACAATGTATCCTCTTATACTTTAGTTCGGTAACATATTATTCTTCAAAGGTTCACACTTAATGTTTACTTTCATGCTAATCGAAATTCGGTTGGGGTGAATTCCAGATCTATTCGATACAAAAGCCTAAGCAATCAACCCACCACGTCTTGACATGGGCCAAAAACTCACAAGCGTGCCTTGGAAAATAGTCAAGCGCTAATAGAGTAATGATGAGGGTACTATTTACCGCGTTTTGATTCCGTTTAGTAACCTTGGTCCTTATGTTCTCGAAGATAATTATTATATACTTCTGATAATATTGAAAATCACAATGTTATTTTTTATTGTTCATACCAAATCGAATAGCCGTGTCTTTAAAAATGTCAAGTGATATTTGATCTATTATTCTACTATAAGAGTTCTGTGCGGAGTGGAGCATCCAGGAAACATCTAAGAATGGTTTTAAAAATCAAATTCGATTCAAATTTCATGCATAATTTGAAAGTAGGGCCTCCAACCAATCGTTTAACACCTTGCCTTGTTCCGTGGCACGCTCTATATGTCGTTGACCATTTAGCACGAGATACAAAAAATAACACTCGTGTTATATGAACATTTTGGCATACAGTGCGTGCCACGGAAGGTTTGTTCCTTGGATGGCAGCGCGTTACGCGTTTTGTCGGAGGCGCTACCTTTTGTCGGTTTTTAAAACCATTCCGAGATATTTGATGGATGTTACACTATACTGGATTTACGAGGCTGCCGTCCCCTTCTATAGGAGAGATGGGTACGGAGAGCGATCACCAACGGGAAATGTCAGCCACAAACAAATTAACGCGCACACCGTTCACCGATAGGTCATGATCGCGCCCATAAAATGCCTAGCTTAAATCCCGTATACATAGATCTCGTAATTCTAGAAGAGTCGATAAAACAAATCATTTGATTTTCCTTATCTATAGGTTTACCTTCCACCACTGAAGAACGTTTGTTTTTGGAGGTTGAAGATCGTCTTTCAGATACCGTAGTAGTTCTGAACCCTTCGTTAATCTCAGTGGTCGTTTAGGGTAGTAAGACAAAATGCCCACAGACTCCTCTGTGGACCCACTAATGCTTGTTGATGGAGAACTACTTTCGTAGTACGCGTTAAACACAGCTAAGACCTGCGCTTTTACTGTTTTCGCCATAGCCTTTGGGTAGTTCGCTTGGATGAAATCCATCTTCAGGGTCGGGTCAACAACTAAGAGAAGTTCATATATTCCATGTCATCTTCAAACTAACAGTTTTTGGCTTTCAATTACAATAAATCTAATTACATACAGTGTGTTTCTGGCAAGTTTGCAAAAACTTAACTAGCGCGTTTTCGAGTCAAAGACTTCAGAAAAGATATGAAATTTTGGGCTAAAGTGCTCCGTCTCGGAGTTATGGGCTCACAAAAAAAGGAAATTGTTCAGTATTGTGACAGTTAGATTGAAGACCATAAGGACGTTATCGAAAAAAGTTCAAACCTAGAAGAGCGTGAATGTGTTTAAAAGTCCGCGAACGTTAATACGTTTCTTATTATTAATGGTTTTAAATAATTCCAATTTAATATCTAAGTAGCTTAGACGTTGGTAATTTGTTGAGATTTACTAACAAATTAACGGAGTGTTACTCTTCATTTCTATTACAAGAAATGGAAGACACTTTAATTATATTTACAGGGTTGTTAAAACTGGGCACCAATGTTTAAGCCGACTTGCGCGCGTCTTTTGAAGGATTGGTTAACACGTTCAAAGATTCCTGACGCGATGCGGATGTTAGAACATCCATTAAATATTCTTTGTCTTGTACAACGCGAACTTCACTCAAAGATTAAAAAGGATTGGTGCGCCATCATGCATGATCGGTTGCGACTATGATGTAGTTTATTCATGATGGACCATCACCACATTTTACCCTTCTTCAAGTTTATCTTAATGTCGCGTTCCTTCGGAGGTGGGTAGGTCGAGGTTAGACAGTTGCGTGGTCAGCAAGATTTTCAAATCTAAACCAGTGCACATTGCTTCTTTGGTGCTATCTCAAGGACTTGGTATGTGGAAAGTGAAGTTGGCGATATCCAAGAAAGACTTACAACAAAGTATACTTCATGGATATGATGACATTTGTAACACCTCTGAAATCTTCGAACGTGTTCACCAATAATTCGAAATAAACGTGCTTGTTTGCTTAATCGCTGATGATGCCCATGTTTGAACAATTTTGTAATCGTAAACATGGTCTTCCGAATATTTTCAACCGAAATTAAGAATACAATTATGTACCAGTAAAGCTGAAGAAACCATTAACAGACGTCTGAGCTACGTTGTTTAACATGTAATTAATTTAAACCATTACTAAAAACAACGGTTGAACGTTAGCGGACCTTTCGAAACTTTCATGGTCTACTAGGTTTGAACTTTGTTTGATAATTTCCTCATGGTCAATAATGTAGAATAATTGGACCAAAGCCATAATACGAATTTTTACTTTTAATATTAGAGTTTTACTTTTTCCAGCCTATTTTTGAGAGCCCACAACCTCGAAACGAAGCGCTTTAGCCCAAAGAGTTATAAAACTTTTCAGACACTTTATACCCCGTAAAAAGTGTGTTAATTTTTGACATATATACTTTCTAGAAACATTATCAAAACATTTTGCAACGATTTTCCTTTTCACCCTCCCTTTAAGGACAAGTTCCTAGAACTTCACTTAAAATACCGTCAGATATATGCCTTGCGTGCTATTTTGGGACATAATCTGCATCCCGTTGTGTAAATGTAATTTTGTATGGAAACCTTCTTACCCATAGCCACCCAAAACGCTTCTGTGCGAGACATTTCAATGTAGTTAGCTAATTTTTCTTTAGCTACCATACACGCACCATTGATCACTGGATCATTATGATCCTTTGCTAACTTATCGACCAACCAGAACTAGGCAGGCATAACAGCAGATATTGTAGGATATTGACTGGACGAATAGATTTTTGTTGCAAGGTCGAAATCCTATAGAAAGACATTTGTCCTTGTTAACATGACACAAAAAAACCGCGTTTATCAACGGTTTTCCCAAAGATAATTGCAAATACAGTATTTTAATAATGTATTTGCGTCACAATAACAATTTAAATTAAAAATACGGGTGGAATTTGGTGAACAGTAAACGTACATACTAAAGTTATGGGACCAGTTTGTTAGTGACGTCCAGTATGTCATAATGTTATTACCTTGAGTAGCACGAGAAGGGTGTCTATATTTTCCCATTCAGGATCACTTAGTGAGAATTTTCGTAAATCGGCATCAGATTTAATAAGGGCTTCGATTGACTGAACAAAATAAACATAAGATGTCGTACTTAGTGTGCCTTACATATGGACACAAAATATTGGTAGATTGAGATTTACAACCCTAACATAGAGTTGATCAATTCAACCTCAAAATGGCAATATTAAATACTCTACTATGTGGAGAAACCATTGGTTGCTAGTAATTCAAAGCGAGTTTTGATGTTTTCACACTCCTTTTGTTGTAACACGGTTACCTGTTTTAGATATGTTGCACGAGCCAACATCGCATATGTTGAATTCCATCGCGTAGATACATCGAGAATGACCTTAAGATCATTTAATCCAAATGATACGTTTAAATCGGAAAGGTGTATTTCTTTCTGATTCGACAGTCTTATTTTCAAAACTATAGCCCTTATCTAATGTATAAATGAATTTGACGTTCATTAACGTGACGTTCAGAAAGTGTGTGATGTAATCCAGTACCTTAGTTACTGAATGCCCGATGGATATTTGCGTGGATATGTCGTCCGCTGTATCCTCGTAGTCGGCTTCATTTTCGTATTGCGCTTGCGATTTCAGGTGTTTTAGCAAATCCTGAACTGCTAGGTTAAGGATGTGTGCAAAGCAGCGCACACGTGTTTCATCACTAAATCTGATGCCGAGCTGTGCACTTTTGGATTGTAATTCCTTAGCAAATGCATCATTATTACTGGCATTATCCATCGTAATACCCAGAACCTACGGTTTATAAATATTGAAACGTTCGTTAACATCTTACATTTCACTTGTAAGATTAGACTGAGTTTATATAGAGTTCGAGCGATAAAATTACAGCGTCACTAATTCTTCATAAAATTCAAGTGAAATTTGGGTAGCATTTTCGAAAAGAGCGTGAAAAAGCGATTCTATAAATGTTCATATATGATATAAAGCATTGCTCGAACAATTAAAAATACTGTGAGATCGGCTTTTTCAACCGGTCAACGGTAGTGTTTGCATTAAATTATTTTGATTTTGGACTTCATCACGAATTCCCGTGTATTTAAACTCTAGCTAGTGAAATACTATCTCTAATGAACTAGTTTGGTATCACCCGCTTTCAGCTGCGCATAAAATTAGTACTTCACCTTTGAAGTTGTAGCCTGTACGATGGTCACGAAGGCAGTGCAAATATTTTTACCAGTGTGGCGTTGAGAAAATGGTACGAAGCCTATCAGGGTGTTCTTAAGTTCCCAGTTTATATCGATCCAATGGCACGTAACTCCCAGAAATGGGAGCCGGTTATTTGAAGTCCAAGCATCCAGGGTGTAAGAAATCTGACTGGGAATCGCCTATAATATCCATAAGAATGGTACTTATTTCATCAATAAAATCGACTTCACGAAATTAGGTAAAAGTACATTTCGATGGTTCACGGACGTACCTTGCATAATTCTACCACTTTTTGGAATTCGTTTTCATACGACGCAAATAACTCCTGTTTAATTATTCTAGCACTTTGAGGTACGCTACGTGCAATTGCAGAGTTTTTAGGATTCATGGATAATAACATTTGTTTAAACGACGAATGTTCAACGGCTTTAAATGCTTGGTCTGTTTGTACCACCCATTTCTTTACACATTGCGCAGCGTGATCAGTGTCCGATTTGTTAGGCTGAAATTGGATACCGAAAATGTTTCGATGAACTATTTCATATAGTTTTGTTCCATTTACAAAAGACTTTGCAATTCAACGCAACCCTCGAAATCTCTGTTATCATTTAGGAGGAAGCTCAACCCTATCTTGAAATAGTATCAACTCGAGTAAAAGTTTAGAAACACGTAAACGTTTAATTTCATGACCTAAGAAGTGGAACCGTCAACTAGCAGAAGTACATTAAAAGGGTTATGTAAAGCTAATAAAGTTCCAGTATACTTGTAACCTTTTCTTGCACTTCTGCTTGTTTAAAGTTAAATTACTTCCTTAGATGGAGAGCTATTGAAATTGTCGAAAGTCGAAACAAGCTGTATTAATTTCAATCATTACCATTTCTTCAATATATACTCTGTTGTTTTCATTACCATTCTCGCAATGAGCACCGATTTTTCATTACCATTCTCGCAATGAGCCCCGATTTTTCATTACCATTCTCGCAATGAGCCCCGATTTTTCATTACCATTCTCGCAATGAGCCCCGATTTTTCATTACCATTCTCGCAATGAGCCCCGATTTTTCATTACCATTCGCGCAATGAACCCCGATTTTTCATTACCATTCGCGCAATGAACCCCGATTTTTCATTACCGTTCCTAGTCGAGTAGTCAAAACCCCGAGTTGAAAACTATTTTTTAAAGAAATAATTAGAATTACAGTCCATTTACTTCTAGGCAAAACTAATTCGACTCAGGCGATTTGCTTTTAAATTAAGAGAAACCTAATTCGACTATAAATTTGTTTATTTTAAATATTTCCTAACTATTTGTTAACGAAGCCCCATAGGTACATTACCATTGCTGGCACATTTGTCCTGTAAACTTCAGGATGTTTCTTTTCGAGATGATAGCGTAGATGACTTGTTCCCATATATTTACTATCCTTAGGCATTTTATACGTTCTACGGTAACATTAAACGCATACACTTATTACAATTTGTCCACAATGATAAATTCATTATACACGGCATAAAAACAATGCCATAACGGCAATAACGCTCACTTTTCGCAGTGCTTGCAACTTGCACTTTCTTTTTCTATGTGGAAGTTACCCCATACTTGGCTTCTTTTACGTGGCAACTCATCAAGCGCACCCGCAACTTCAGTACGATCAACCGCGCCGGCCATAATCAAACTTTTATTCGGTAATCGCGGTAATACCCAATCGACAACTAATGTGTTCAGACTAGAGAAATTCATTTTCCCAATTGTTAGGTTTTTTTTAATATAATTACTTTTTTTATGAAATCTAGTTTGTGCTTTTTTTCGTTAAAATAGAACTCAAACAATTACAAATAGATCAAAGTTTATAGTAAAAAAATTATAGTGGCGGTTACTCGTCCAAAGACTATTCGATAAATGAAATCAAAACTACATTTGTCTCAAGAAATATACAGATCACAATTTTTTTTTTCGTAACCGTACAAAACGTATCGCAAAAAACATATTTGTTTACTATTGTTATGATTATGTTGAGAATGTTGGTTTTTGATAAAAAGTTCTTACGACTAATATCTGCATCAATCTACCTTTTTCCAAAAAAAATCAAGACGAAATACTTTCAAATAATCTTCGTTTTACAAATTTTTGTATGTCAATTTTTTTATATTAATAGTTAATCGATCCCCGAGCCCTAGATTAAACCTAACAGTGTTGTAATCAAGCTACTTTCGGACAATATTAACTTTAAAATACATCATTGACCCAAAGAAAAGGCTCAAATTTCGGGCCTATAGTAAAGTTGTCAATTTAGCCGTAAGAGGGCCGTAGCTACCACTTCTTATTGGGCGGGAAAACGGCAAACCGAGTCACCTGTTATGCTAGGGGCTGAATAAAATGTGACTTCTCAACGAATTATTGAGCATTTTGACTCGGGTATTTTTTTCAACTATATTATCCAATTATCACTTATCAAATCTGCGTAAACTTTAATCCGGGTGCATGAATTTAGGCCCTACGTATTGGTAGCTATTTTCCTAGGGCCTTTTTTATTCCTCCCGTTTGAATAACATTGGTGTTCACATTTGGGTCCCGCGTTCACTATTTAGGGTCAGGGTGTTTACATTTACCAGCGATTGTTCACATTTGGGGTCCTCTAAAGGGATTTGGAAATACAATATTGTGCAAAATTAAAAAGAGTTAAAAAGCTGAAAACAAAAACTATTTGTGTCAAAAGAATCATATTTCACGTCCTGAAAGTTTCAGGTGTCCAATGTTAGCCGGACTGAAGTTATTCAAAGATTTGTAAAAATTGTTCACAATTACCAGTACCATTCCCTTAATTAAGAAAGGCAAGTTACCCATTTATTGACAACAGAGAAAATATAGTTTTCATTTGATTCGTTTGTTCCGAATAATATTTGGATTCTCAAACTTAAAAATGTGTGCGAAGATGCAAAGGCGTTGAGACGAAGGTATTATTGAAAAATCTCCCTCCTGTTTATTCAAAACGTTTTACTTAATTATTATTGGAAAAGTTGACCAAGAACTCAGTCGTATTATATACATTTTTCTGCAGCATTCCTAGCATTCCATTCCAGAATTATTAACTTTAACTCCGTAGAACTGATCAGAATTCGAAATCAAAGTAACGCTGAAAAACATTCAATGATTGCGGCTATTACAAAAAACATAATAACGTTACGCTTAATTACTTGATATTGTCGAGTGTTCGTAGAACACGCTTGAATTTAATCATGTAGCCAGTTTTCCCTACATGGTCATCACAAAAACAAATGGCGAATACTGGTAAAAAATACAACGTTACTCAGCGAAGTGTATGAAAGTCAAAAGCCGAACATAATCTTAGTGAATTATGAAATTCTTTTCTTACTTTAAAAAAGGTTGCTCTTTTGACGTTCATTATTTTTACTTCAGAATTTCTCATTGTAATCGACGCAGTCTTGTAGAAGAACCAATTGCAATGAAAGGTTTTTGAAGGTTATGAGGAATCAAGTGATTTCGTTCCTTCTCAAGTTGCGCCGTATTTCAACGTGGCAATAATAAACAATGCAGTGTTTTTTATTGCGTTTAGGACCAAGCTTGTTGGGATCGATTCTCGCGCAAAACGAGCACCCACTCGAATAATTTGAAGGAAAATTCGAAGAAAATGCTTTTGCGCGTTTGGACTTCTTTTACGAGCTTCCGCTCTGGAATATTGTTATTATATTTTGGCATTAATGAATATTGTACCCCGTTGAAAGCGTGAAAGTATAATAAGTTTTGTAGAAGTTAGAGTAAGGATAATTGTCATAGCTCACTTTCGATGAATATCTTATTTCGGGATCGATGAAGGGGGTCAACTTTTTTGGAAACTCGAGACGTTCGTTGCTGTAAAGGAACCAGTTTTTAGTCTCATTACTTTTTGACCCGAGTTAGAATATATTTACGGATGTGACATCGGGTATTTTGGGCAGTTTACGCTAAAAATAGTTTTCAAGATAATTTTGAACGCAGCCTGAGGAAACTAACTCTTTCCGAGTTTTCGCCTTGTAGGTTTTACTTTTTGATTTCCAACAACAGTGATTATTGTAGCGTGTCGAAACCATTAAATATCGTTAGCTGTTTTCCAAAGTTCTAATGGAAACAAGAGAGATAATGGTTCTATCTTTCCTTCGGGGAATAACAATACTCCGTGATCAATTATTTTTGATTGTTCTTGGCCCGTTAGTCCTTTCTTGCTAAGTGAGTGAACTTTGTTTAATGCCACTTATTTTCCAAGCATGTCACGATATTAACTTCAAAAGTGGATTTATATTATACTGATTTGATGGTCTAGTCAAGTGAAGCGTGATAGAAACACTAATTTAGCGAGAAAAGAAAAATTGACTTCTTTTTTGCAAAGGCGATAGTTGATGATGCTTTGGTCAACCAAAATTCATTTAAAGTTGGTTACATTTCTGTGGGGGTCTATGTAGGGCCCAATTACATCTATTAACTAACTGTTGCAGTAGTTGAAAACATTCCGTGAACAGGAGAATGGTTAGAAAGTGGTTTTGTAGGTGATGGATATTGTTTTGTAGATATTATTTTTTGAAGGAGTATTGTCTGTGTGAAGGGCTGACTAGAGATGGGCCGATACCAGTTTTAACCGATACCGATATCATTCGATACTTGGGAAACCGATACGTACCGATACCGATATTTTACCCAATCCTTCGAATAAACCGATATTAAACCGATACCGATATATTTACCGATATCAATAATAAAATAAATAAGAAAATAAGTTGTAGAGATGGGCCGATACCGATCCCATATCGGTATCGGTACCGATATTTGACTTTAACCGATATACTTCTTTAAAAAATATCGGGTAGAAATATCGGTTCACTTTTAACCGATACCGATATATCGGTTAAAGTCAAATATCGGTACCGATACCGATATGGGATCGGTATCGGCCCATCTCTAGGGCTGACACCCATAAGCTAGGGCGCTTCTTTGTTAACTTGCAACATATCAACGTATATTTCGAGAACGAGACTGATGAGGGACGCGGAGAATCCGAAGAGACAGACGCGGAAAATGACCATGAAAGCGGAGACGTTGATGACGACGAACGAATCAGGGGTTTCCGTTCCCTGACAGGGATGCAATTCATTCTTCAAAGACGGGTTCAGATCCTCGAAGACATCGCCCTCGGTCAGTTGGCGCATTCTGTCAAATATGCCAAAATTAGTTTGACCATAAACGTAAAACTTCGAAGGGGACACTAACCTTCTGTTGATGGTCTTGATCAGAGTTGGCGATATATTTTTCTTGAAATACAAAACCAAGTGGGTTATCGCTAAAGGCTGGCTTAGTTTCATTTTGCAGCTTCCTGTCTTGGCGTATCTTTTCTTTATTATATTCCAGTGAAGGAAATCCGAAGAAATGATAAATTGTTCTCGATTTTCAATTCCCAAATGAATGTCGTCGTTTTCCATTAAAGGGCCATATGTCAGATGCCATAAATCAGCGGTCGCATCAGCTCGCTTTTTAATTTCCGCATATGCCGTGTTAATCAATGCATTTTTCTAAATTGAAAATAAATTTAACAAAGAAAAACATTTTTTAAACCTAAGTGGACAACATCGAAGGACTTTTTTATCGAATGAAAAAGTGACGTGTAATTCTTATGTTAAGCTGACCTGAATGAAGCTGGTAAATGCTTCGTTTTTTACCAGCAGAGGTTTCGCATTAGGAAAGTGAAAAACATCGTCGATGGTGTCGAATGGGAGTGCTTCCGATTTACTCGAAAACTGTGACGTCATTTCCGAAGATACGAAAACCAATAGAACGAAGGACGTCAGACTCCACGAGACCGAAAGAAAACGAGCGACTCCTTTGCAGTTTAAACTTTGGGGACCTGAGATTGAAATTGATTTCAGTTTTGAAATGAGTATAGCGTTATACTTTATTACTTCTTACTCGTTCCCAGAAGGCATTGCAACAAAAACAAGAAGGGAATTTCAGATTTAAAATTCCCGAATTTAGAGTTTAGGGTCCCTATCATGTAAATCAGCAGAATAACACCAACGGATGCCACAATTATCTAGATATTTTAAATATAAACACATAAGTCAACTGCTTCAACACAGATAAAATTATAAACCAAACGAAACATATTTTTGCAGAGAATTTCCAGTGTAATCTACTATAGAAAGCTTGATACGGTTTACTGATAAACTTCAGGAAAGTGAAACTTGACGTCTGATTACAATTTTATGTGGAAATTAGGAAAGACAAGTTACCCATTTATTGACAACAGAGAAAATGTTGTTTTCATTTGATTTGTTTGTTCCGAATAGTATTTGGATTCTCGGAGTCAAAATTGGGTGCAAAGATGCAAAGGAATTGAAACGGTCTGTGGTTAAGCCCATAGGAGATAATTCAAAATCTCCCTCCTGTGTATTCGAAACGTTAACTCAATTAATGTTGAAAGAAGTTGACCAAGAACTAACTAGTATTGCTATAAGAATATGGCAAGGCTTGAATTCTAATTCAATTAATCTTCAAATAAGACTAACAGCTAATTATTTTCACGAAAATTTCATTTGAAAATGACATAACGTTCAATTCCACCCTTACAGCAAAACCTTGAAATTTCATTACGAAGAAGATAAAGCCATGTTAACATATTCTCAGTATCGAGAATGAATTCTTGGTTCAGAATTTATTTGGAATTATACATTTCTTTCGAGCATTCCTAGAAGACCATTCCACGAATTATTAACTTTCGCCTCCCAAACCTTATCCGCATTCGGGATAAGAGTAACGCTGAAAAAGATATCAATGATTGCGGTTATTGCGAAAAGCATAAAAGCAGACCAATAACATTACGCTTAATTACTTGATATTGTCAAATATTTGAAGAACGTGCAGGAATTCAATCATGTAGCCAATTTTCTCTCCTTGTTCATTCGAAAAAACATATGGCGATAACTGTTAAAATGTAACGCACTCAGCTGAAGCTTATGAAAGACAACAACCGAATCTAATCTAGCGAATTATCTTAGTTCAAGGAAATCCTTGCGATTGGACTAGTAACATTATCTTTGAGCAGTAAATCATGAAATGCTTTAAACTTACTTCCATGAAAGGTGTTCTGTAGTAGTTTTCTGTTTCGAAGTTCATTATTATTGCTTCTTAAATGTAATGGGAAGCATTCAGGTATTTTGGTTCCTTCTCAATTTGGGCAGTATCACCCAGCAGAATAATTTGAAGTAAACTGCTAAGAAAATCATTTGCGTTTTTGAACTTGTTTTTCGAGATTTCGCTTTGTAATGATTCTTATAATTTGTGGCGTGAATATTGAAACCATGAATTGCCTAAAGTTGTTAGTTTTGATGGAATCCGAGCTGGGATAATGGTCCTGCCCTTCTTTGGCCGAAAATTTTATTTCGGGATCGACTACTCTTCCACAGTTGCCGGAACTCGGGTCGTTCGTTGCTAAGCAGCCAATTTTTAGTATTTTTGACGCTTTTATAAAGTATATTTTAATTAGATGCTTAAAATTTTAATTAGATGGATCGATCTTAGCATAGCGCGTGCATCCAAGCGAGGAATTAATAGGCGCAGTTCTAAGATACTCTTTGTGTGTTTCAACTCATTTTCTGAGTCTACGAGTGTTACTTTTTTTGTGGCACGAATTAATATTATACCCTTTCGAAAAATTAACGTTTTAACGTCAGTGGAAATAGAGCAGTCTTTATGGTTTTTCATTCTCAGGTTGTCGATTATAAAGTTCTCGTCTTGTGAGCCTAACCTGTTGTGTGGCGACATCTTATGGTTGCAAGATTGAGCGGTATCGTTTTGAAAAATTATGCATTATCCTTTAATCATAGTTTGTGATAAAAAATCGCTTAATATTTGCGAGGAAATTCTTCATTCAAAATAATTAGTGATATAAATAGTCCAATCCAATACACCGGAGAGACTATTCAGTCACGCCAGTATCATCCCAGTTTGACTAACGTGTCTTGTTTAGCCCATTTGACTTTCCCCCTTTTTTCACTCTCATAACTTGAGCTGAAGGACATATATGAAATTCTTGTTTTTTGTATGAATTTGTGTGGTGGACTATGAAGTGACCGAATCTATTAACTTGTGCAAACTTAGTTAAAAATATTTAGTATACCTGAGAATGGTCTTAAAGTGATTTTGTATTTGATCGTATGCTTCTGTAGGCACTACATCTTTTTGCTATGTTTAAAGTACTTTTTAAAGAAGTAATGCCGGTCTAAAGGGCCGTCCACACTAGCCTGGTTTTTTCGCTTCGCGAGGTCGCTCGCTTCGCGCGCGCATTACTCTTCTCGTACACACACAGGAAATTCGTTCGCGCGCTTCACTCGCGCCGAACGCCGAGTAAAGAAAAAATCTTTGAAATGTCAAAGATTTTCGCGTCGCTCGTGGCCTCGCAGCCAATCAGATGTGGCGTTAAATTACGTCATTTATTGGGAGAAGTAGTAGCAGATTAAGATGGCGCCGATGTGTAGAGTTCATAGACAGTTGGCACTAAATAATTCAGTAATTTTCTCGCTGCTTTTATTAAATCATCGAAAAAGACGTAGTAAAAAAAGAAGAATATGGGTTAGGGAAGTATTTTCTGACCGACAGACAGACGGAGACTTCCACAATTTGTTCCCTAAATTGAGACTCTATAATGAAATTCACGGTGACCCACTGTACATAGAGTACTGTCGAATGATGCCAACTCAATTCGATTATTTACTTGGAATAGTTGAAAATCAACTGAGAAAGGAAAGCACTCATTTGCGAAAAACTATATCGGCGAAAGAAAGGTTGTACTTAACCCTGAGGTAAGAAATTGAATTTAACATTGTTCATTAAAATATTATAGCATATAACGTCCAAACACTAGGTACTTATCAACCGGGGATAGCTACCGTTTCTTATCACTCGCATTTCGCATGGGAAAATCAACAGTGGCCAAAATAATTCCGGAAACGTGTAACGTTCTTCGGGAAGTTCTGCATCCGATATATATACCACCATTATCCAAAACATCAATCATGTCCACTGCACTTAACTTCTTCAAGAAATGGAACTTTCCCAACTGCGCCGGTGCCATAGAGGGGAAACACATTCAGCTGATTGCCCCACCAAATTCTGGATCCCAGTACTTTAACTACAAAGGACACCATAGTATTGTTTTGTTGGTATCTTGCGATGCATTTTACAAATTCAACTTTGTGGATATTGGAAACTTTAGACGAATCAGCGATGTTGGAGTTTTGGCTGCTTCAGATTTAGGAAAAGTTATTGAAGATCGGGTTTTTTCATTTTCACAACCCGATGTCGTGATAACTAAATACGGTAAAATTTTAAATAGTATTATCAGCACGAGCGGAATCGAGAGATATGCAGCACTTAAGTTTGAGGACACCCAAGTCTAATTGTCTATTTATGTTGACTGTAGCCCCTAAACTAATAGTAATCACTTGCAACAACTTGCTAAAAAAGTTACGAAATAGGCCCCATGGCCCGAGAAACTATAGTGAACTATTATTACAAACTCAGCTAAACTGCAGTGTGTGTAATTATATTGAAACAATTGCAGCCTACCTTCAGAAGCCAATAATCACACACCTGATATGCAAGACTGTGAGGACCCTTTAATCGCAACTGATGTAGGTTCGCGTTTTGCAAATTTTGATAAGGTTTCGTAATGTATTTACCATGTCATTATCATTATTTCTTTCAGAACCAGATCCAGGAGCAAGCTGCTCATACAGCGTTACTCCCGTTTCAAGCGAAGATAGGGAAAAATCCCTGTTATCACAAATATCTGATTTTTTTGCGCAAATCATGGCAAGATGACATTTCATTAATGACTAGTTATGTATTTACCATGTCCTTGACATTATTTCTACAGAATCGGGAAGCTGCTCAAACACCGTTCCTACAGATTTCTCTGAAGATCATTCAGAAGCAGTTCCGCCTTCCGTTTTGGATGAAGAAGATGCCTGCTATCCACCTACTACTTGTAAGTATGACATAAACATGGTTATAACAATGGTTTATAAAAGGTATATGTATATATTCAGAACCCCGACATTTCGGCAAACCTTTGATATAGAGGGTTAATGTCTTTCTTTAATTGTCCATTTCGTTGTTCTTTATTTCATCACTTCTTGCTATTGTTTCTGCATGCATAGCCTTCCGTTTTTGTTGGATTTATAAATCGGGTAAACTTTCTCATAGCTGAGTCCCTGCGTAGCAAGAAAAGACCCCTGCCAACAGCCAATAGGCTTTTGGATTCGGCGGATGCGTGTTTGGAGTCGGACCAGTGAACTCAAGAGGCCCGACGCATGTTCGCGTCTGCTATGACGGAAATGACCAAAATGGAAAAGGTCAGAAATGAAAATGAAAGGGTCAGGAATGAAAATAAAACGACAAAAATTATAATGAACGGCTAAGGCTTGAAAATGTGAGGTTCAGGCTAGAAACTGAGCGAATTCAAGCGAACAATATGGCCGAAGCTTTGAGAAGGTTGGAAGAAAAATCTCAGCCAGGGAAAAATAAAGATTAGTTTTGTTTTTGTTTTTTTATGACATGCTCAATTGCAGCATAATCTTGTACATATTCATTTACTTAATGCCGTGATAGATCGTCAAAACGTCTCCCTAAGTTATTTTATCATTTTCAATGCTCAATTGGGCATGCAGTTTTATTATTACGGTATTTATTATTCATGATCACGTTGGCATGAACTCTTTCCAATTACTATATTCTCCATTGTCATTTATAGATTGTACTCATTGTAGATATTTCATTGACCTATTTTCACACGCACTTTTTTCCATTCTATAATTATTATTATTATTACTATTATTTTCTTCACGCTCAGTTTGGCGTGCAAAATTTCGTTTCAACGATTTCCTTCATTACATGCGTTACTTCCATGTTTTTAGAATTTAATTTATTGCTTGCACTACCCGCTTGTATTTTATAATCTAATTTAATATTCGCATGTTTTTTATAGTCTAATTTAATATTCGCATGTTTTTTATAGTCTAATTTAATATTCGCATGCATTTTATAATCTAATTTAATACTTTTAATAATTTAGTAATTATAATATTAATTCCGAATCGAATATAACATACGACGAATACGTTAGTGGAAATTCATTTTTCGTCATCCCTCTAACCGCTGATGAACTAGGGGGTTTGGAACTTTTAGAGCCGATTAAGACGGGATCTTTACAGTTACTTTTAAAATTTAAAACGGCTTTAACTCTCAATATAACAGTCATTTTATTTTCCGAATTCGAATCAACATTGAAAATATCCAGGGACAGAGGTATTACGCATAATTAGACAACCCCTCATAACCGAGGAAAGCAAATGGATACCCGGCAATTAGAATCTATTCTTTCCAAAATTTTCGGTAGAAATTTTTACGGGGTTTACCCTTCCAATTTCATCGCTAAAAAGGAAAGGTGATTACTATATAGTTTTTAACAATCAAACGAGTGATCAGCCGGGGCAACATTGGATTAGCTTGGGTGTCAATGCTAATAAAAAAGGGGGAAAAGCGATTTTTTTCTATAGTTTTGGGTTAGGACCCAAATCGTACAATTTGAAAATACATCATCTAGCGCGTCAGTTTCAAATACAAAATAAACAAATTCAAGACTTTAGATCTTCAACATATTTTGCAAAAGTTCAATGTACATTGAAAACTGAAATAGTTGAGAATGTGTCCGAGTCGGGACCACCTCTGATAGAACAAAACCAAAGTTGCATAGATTTTCGAAGGCTTCTTAGACCATTCTTGAGTACGACGTGCAATATTGCCTACCTTCTTAATTTTATATAACATTCAAATATATTCCAAAAGTTCAATGTTTATTGAAAACTGAAATAATTGAGAATGTGTCCGAGTCGGGACCACCTCTGATGGAACAAAACTAATTTCCAATAAACCCACTTACGATCTTTCAAAGTACATTTCGTGGCAAGCTACAAAACAAGCTTCATTCGAATCGAGTCATTCTAAAAAACGGGAGTTCTTGTTCATATTTTAAATTTCATTGAACATTCAATTGAATTTCCCGATGAGGACCCTTAAAAAAAGGATTACGATAAATACCTTGATATGAAAGACGTTTATAACTTCGATGAATCAACCAATGTTGAAAAACAGACTGAAATAGTGACAAAATTCACCAGTAAACGAAAGAAATTGTCATTTCTAAGTGACAACAGCTCGGACGAGGACACGCCCTTAAACGTTAATGAAAAACGACTTCCTCGACCAATCAGCAATTACTTTACGAATAATGATATTAACAATCAGGTTACATTTATGGACGATGAAGAAATTGCAATTGTCAACGTCATTCGTGACAGTAAACAAAATGATAAAACTTGTCAACAAACAAATAGTAAACTAAAATCACCACCGCCTATTTTGGATTCGATTTTGATCGACCTCTTTCACCAATTGAGCTTGACGAATTTACGTCTATTTTTGGTGTAAAAATAGACAAAAGCATACAAGGGCTAGAAAGTGACGCCTCAGATGATGGTTATAAGAGTAATGACGAGAGATTTTCATTTCACCACGAAGGAATTAACGTGTTGGAATGGCCATCGCACTCGCCGGACTTAAATCCATTGAAACCATGTGGGCACATATGGCCCATTGAAACCATGTTTGCACATATGGCCTATTGAAACCATGTGGGCACATATGGCCCATTGAAACCATGTGGGCACATATGGCCCATTGAAACCATGTGGGCACATATGGCCCATTGAAACTATGTGGGCACATGAGGCAAACAACATGGAAAAGAGAATTCCGGACACTCGAGAAGATCTTCTCAACATGGTTCTTGCGGCTTAGAACGCTTTGCCACCTGATTTCATCCGGAAATTATGTGTGTCCTTTAGGAAAAGGCTACGAATGTGTTTGCGCGTGAGGGCGATTCGCTGCCGTATTAATTAAATATTGATCAGTTTTTTTTGGTTTACAAATTGACTTTTGCAAGCGGTTTATTTTTATTGCCAAATTGATGCAAAACGGTTTAATCTAGTTAGCCATCATTATTGCTAAATATTTGTTTCCAAAAATTCATATGTAACTTTTTCTCGCTTTTGATTTATTTACGTTTCTATATGGTAACAAACAGAAAAATAGAAGAATATTTAAAACCAATTTGCAGATTTCGATTCCCATATTTATCTTTTGCATGTCACATTCGAATTTACGTTATTCCTTCATGTTCCGCAGAATCTAACTGGCACTACCCCGACTCATCTAATATACAACAGCCTATTTTTTCTCGCGCCGCCCGTCCGAATTCACTTTTCGTGATTTTCAAACGATTCTTCTACTAGTTATAAGACCTATCTGCATAGTGAAACATCCAGGAAATATCTCTGAATGATTTTAAAAATTAAAATAGATTCTAATTTCATCGATAATTTAAAACTGGCACCTTCGGCCAATAGCGTAACGCCCTGGCCTGCCTTCCAGTTTTGGGGTGTCGATTTGCCGTTTTATCTGCAGGTTCTAGTATAGGTTGGTCTTAGATTCAAACTTAGCCACCGAGGAGTAATTGTCACCAAGGGGAAAAAATTGCAAATACATTATTCGCTACCGCCCGTTGCTGTATTAGCCGCAACGGGCTTTTCTTCTAGTAGTCCATAATTCGACGTAACCTATATGGCCATTTAAACGTCACTCGATATATTTTCACAAACACACTGATAAGCCGTGAAAGAACGGTGCAATCTAAAATATGTTAACACTTCCTTATTTTCACCTTCCCTCCAAGAAGGCCGCTGAAGAATTCTACGATATATTTTCGCAAACCAAATGGCGCCTAGGCAAAACCCCGCCTCAAACACTCTCCTTTCCACCTGAATGTCGTATTCAATAGCTCGATCCATAAAGTCCTGTCAAAGACATAGCAATAGTTGGACGGAAAACTTCTCGTAATCTATATAGTCCAGTTTTTACGGTAGTTATTGTAAACGTGGCTGCCAGCGCCAGTCATGAGCTAAATATTTATGTAGTCTGCTGACTCTGCTCCGCGAACTAAGCCGTTGATTTTTTGAAAAACTCCCACATCTCAGCCGTGCCACCCACTTCTCAAAATCCGGGAAATTTGGAGATTTAGTTGGGAGCCATTTTCTTGGGAAATACGCTAAATGTGCTAGGATCAGGTTTTTTCGTCGATTCCCCTCTTGGCTGGAAATAAGGGGCGGGCCCTTCTGCAGAATTTTATGGCTCGAGCTATTTGCAAGAAAGGCATTTTGATTACATGCATGCTTCCCACTCAAGAAATGTCTGTTCTCGAATGGCTTCTCGAAATGCAAGAATAATTTCGTGTAACGTCATTCATTGGTTTCTAAGTAAAAGACTACAGAATCAAATAACAACAATTACACCGTTTAAGTATTCCATTAATATTATAAAAAACTATAGTGCACCTTTTCGTAGCATCACCAAATTAATAGGAGTATAAACCCTGCAAGCGAGAATTCTAGGCATTGCGGTAACGCTTTGCACTTCCACACTGTGTGCAACTTGGGACATTCTCAATGTTATGATTTTAAATAAACTATAATATCTCGCAAACTATTAGAGAGGCTAAGAAAATATTCACATCATCTAAATATAAATCGACCCTGCTGATGCCAAAAATCATATTCATTTTCTCCAAAATTTCATAGTGTAACCCTCCGTAGAATAATTTAACTAAGGGAGATAGACTCCCGAGGGCCATAAAAAAGAATTAAAGACAACTTACTTTAATAATTCAAATATAACAACAACTTTATTGGTTAACTGATATAGGGATAAACCCGTAACCGAACTACCGAACTTGTAGTACAAAAAGTCACTCAGTCTTAGGAGAAATCATAAACAAAAAGAGAGAACTATTCTCGCCGAATGTCAACATTAGAACTGATAACAATATCTGAATTATTCTATATTACAACTGTGGAAGGGGGAGTGGCTTGTAACATGGAGGCTAGATGCCCTGCCAGAACCAAGGAGTGGAAGCTCCAAAGATTCTGGCAGCCATGTTACATCCCCCCCTATTTAGGAACCTGTTTATAATACAAATATATAGAATAGAAAACCAAAAAAAAATTTCAGTTTAGGGTTACCCCGAGGAACCCTTAAATTCATTAGCAGGGGTATAGGAAATGATTTTATCTTCATTGGTGATGAATGAGTTTCTCTTCAATCTTCATCGTCGAAGGGCTTCCCTTTTACCGTGATATTAGGCTCTCCTTCCGGAGGATCAAAGTAGTGGGTAGTGGACGTCCTTCTTCGGTCATCTAACATTAGATATATTAGTAATTTCTTTTCGTTGCTTGGGAAATAAATTCCCAAGGGAAAACAGAGATTGGTTCTCGTGTAAAACAGAAGTATTCCCTTTTTAGGTTCGTGATGTTATTATTGTTAAGGTAAACTTGAACCACATAAGGTGACCTTAATCTTTTATCATCAGGAGGTCGATAATAAATATCAACTTCGTTACCTCCGGGTTGAACCGTCGCCCTCTTACATACCTCTCGACGCCATCCCAATTTAAAAGGTTCTAAGTAAATATCGGGTAATGTAGCCCTATTTAAACGAGGAGTTCTCATTGATTCCGACAACGAGGTCGATGAGCTATCAGACACACGCTGTGATTGGGATTTCGATTGAGGTGTCTATTCAGGGTTAGATATTTCCTCCGAAGGAATAGAAATCGGTTCAGGAGGTACTATTTCCTCCGAAAAACCAGAAGAAGGAGAATGGTGTAACGCCGGTTCCATGACTGATTGTTCAGAAGACGTTGATTTGTCTTCCGGTGTTCGAATTTCTTCTAAAAAACTGGATGTTGACGTATGTAGCTTATTTTCCACGACTGATTCACGATCAGACGGGGAAGCCTCCCCTGCCGCAGAAGGCGGGCTATCGTTAGAGGGATGATCGAGCTGAAAAGCCCTCATATCATGATAGGTAAAAAGGAGGAGAGGAGGGTCTTCAAAAAGGGCCATGCCCGGTTCACTATCAGAATCTGTAGGCGGGATCGGTTGATCCGCTGCTTGATCTTCTACTGTACTTGATGTCGAGGCTTGAGGGACATCTGGAATATCAGGAATGATCGGTTGATCGACTTCCTGACCGTCCGGAAGTGACGGTGACGTAGAAGATGAATCGGATGACGTGGTAGAGGAAGTCGCCGTAAGAGGGTGGGCCGCGGTACCACCGTTCGTTGAGGGACTAGACTCGGGATCATCCGCAACGTTTGATTGAGAAGTGGGGGCATTGCCGGCGTTATCGAAGACAGCTACGTTAGTCCAGTAGAGCTTCAAATGCTCTAAGTTAACTTTCCCTATATTTTGCCCTGAGTTAGCGTCTTCTAACTCGTAGACAACGGGAGAATGTTTAGCTATGATTTTAAAGGGACCTGCCCATTTAGGACTAAGCTTTTTCATAAGCTGACCAGTCGTACTAGATAAAGGATGTGTTTCCATCCAAACTAAAGTTCCAACCTCAAATTCTAGAGGGTCATGACGAAGGTCATAATACTTCTTTTGGTGTGCTTTAGCTAACTTAGACAATTCATTACTGAATGCTAATTGTTCCTTAAGAACTTTCAAGGCCTTACTACGACTAGGGTCATCATTGTCCTGAATGGGTTCTTCAATATCTAAATCCCAAGGGAGACGTGGCTCCCGCCCTAAGTTCAAGAAGAAAGGGGATCTTCCAGTCGTATCATGGGGTGCGGAATTTATTGCGAACTGAAGAAGGTCAAGGGATTGATCCCATCTATCATGGTGATTCCCTACGTAGAATGATATTAATTCACCGATTACTCTATTGACTCGTTCAGTGGGATTTCCCTTAGGAGTATAGGGGGTGGTAAACTTTGGATTTATTCTAAAAGCTCTGCACGTTTGCAGCCAAAGTTTCGAAGTAAACTGAATCCCTCTATCACTGAGAATGGCTTTAGGAGCTCCCCACCTAGTGATAATAGACTTGAAAGCCTGTACACATGTCTTAGCAGTAATGGTTTTTAGTGGAATCATTTCCACGAATTTGGTCATGTAATCGACAAAAACTATTAAATACTTATAGTGGTGTCTACTTGAAGGGAATGGTCCCATTATGTCGACACTAATTTGGTCCCAAGGACTTGTTATTTCTGAGGGTTGCATTAGCCCTGGCTTTTTCCTATTTCTAGCCTTAAACTGTTGGCATAAAGAACAACCTCGAACATAATCCTGGACGTCACTAATTATAGTGGGCCACCAATATCTATAAGTTACTTTACTCAGGGTCTTATCTTTGCCCCTATGAGCGGATAATGGGTGGTCATGTAATAACCTCATGGCTTCTAGCCTTAAACGAGGCGGTAAATAAATCTTTTCCGGATGATTCCTATAAGGTCTTCTATAAAGAAGATCATTTTTTAACTCAAACATTTTATTCCTAACTGAGTTAGGTCCTTGCAAGGAATTAATTATCGGGGAAGCGAGTGGATCTTCCCTCTGAGATTTTCTTACGTCATTCAACGTGAAGACTGAATATAAGGCTCTAGGACCTGGGGGACGTACCCGCCCTTCAACAGAGTCACTAGAGGATGTTTTACTATTACTAATGTCGGTAGAATTTTGACTAGTACTACTACTAGTTGGATCCAATTTACTATTAGAATTAGAAGTAGAAGAACTAAAGTTTATGCTCAAAACGTTAATCGGGGCCCTCGACAAAGCGTCGGCGACTATGTTTTCTACTCCTTTCTTATGTTTGATAGTAAAATCAAAGGTCTGGAGGTACATTGCCCATTTAACTAGCCGAGAATTTGGTTCCCTAATATTAAACAACCATTGTAGAGCTTGATGGTCAGTAAGGACCGTGAATTTACGACCTTCTAGAAAGGGCCTAAACTTTTTAACTGCCCAACATATGGCTAAACACTCTTTCTCGCTAGTAGAGTACACTGCAAAATTAAAATTCACTTTGACATCAGTTTTGAACATATGAAGATCATTTTTGGTGAACCAAAGGTGATCTTGAAACGTTCGTGAGTGCTCTATAAACGTTAAAATACAATCTAATATTTTTAGAAAGTGATCTTTATGTGAAGGTTGGTGATCCTTAAGCGTCCTTTAGCAGTCACACATAAAGGTATGCGCTTGAACACTGACAGATCACTTCCTACATTAATTTTTGTACCCTTTATAACAGTTAGAGATCAGCAAATCCCGTGTCTTGAGATCACTGTTAGTGATCTCAAGGCACATTATAATTAGTACTCCCTGCAGTAAACCCATTCGCGTTTATCTGAGAAAGAGGCAGCGTGTAAATTTTATAATTGGCCGCAGAGTAGAATTTATGTTTTGAATTTTTATTTCCGTTATGTTAAATACTTTCGGTTTTTCTGCATTAATAGTAAAAATCAGAAGTACATTTAATTCTGGTATAATCAGGAATTCGGTATAATTTATATTAATTTGAAGGGCGTTGCAAAATTTTTCTGGCAAGAATACAGCAGCATTATCTGTTTCTAAGTTCGGTCTGTTATTTCCTTTTCGTGATGTTCGATGTGAGAGTGACGTCATGTAAATACTACAGATTCGCGTTTCCTCGCTAATGCCTTTTTATTTATTTATTTATTTATTTATTTATTTAATTATTTTATTTATTTATTTATTGGCTGGGTGCTATTTTTTGCCACCATATGGAGTAGTATTTTTGGAAGTTAGGCATATTTAATTATCACTCCATTAAAATTACTCCACGCAAAAATACCAATGGAAAACGGCCCAAGAAGCAAAACCCTCCCAACTCTTTTGCGACAAAAAGCTGTTTTTTTTTAAGAATTTTAAAGGGGTCGGACATTGCCTATAGCGATATATGTACCGCAACTAAATATCAACTTAAAAAGACGAATATTACAATATGTTTTCACCCTTTTTTATGGTGACTGACTGACACTAATAAATATACAGAAAAACGCTATCGTTGGAGCGTTAAGGCTGCAAATTTCTTCGATTTAAATCATAAATGTCCAACCTCTCTTTTTGCAGTATAAGATCTCTTTATTGTAAAGATACCAGACCCAGTTTTTACTCAAATAGTGGAAATTTTGTAAGGGCGTGGTCTTAAAAGCACCTGTGGAGTGTGGACTATAGGGAAGCGGCAGCTCCCTGCCTTTGGCTTTATTAGCGTCTATAGGAAGATAACATGGAGTGCCAACTCCCTATAGGGGTTAAGAAAAAACTCTTTTTGTTCTCGGAAGCGCCTAGGACTCTAGGAATAGGGTAAAGGGGACATCATTTTCGGTGATTTATTGCTCGGAACGGTACAGTCGTCCGCGCGGTGGCCAAGGCCATTATTTCAGTATTTTTTATTAGGCTTAGTCTCTTAGAAGATTTGAGGAAGCACAGCAAGCATTTCCGTTCTGGATATGTGAGATTAATAATTATAATAATAATAAGGTGATAAAGTTCTAACTATTTGGTATTTAATTAGTTATAATTGTATAACGACGGCGATTGTTAAGTTAGTGTGATCATAAAAGACTTTCTCCGTGTTGGAGTAAGCCTCGTCCGCTGCCCAGTATCTCAGTATTTTTTGATTATACTTAGAAGATTTCATCTTCGTCCTTAATTGTTAATAAAAACGTTTTGTGGAAACAGCCGTGCAACTCGAATATTTCATTTCGGGGTAAGTAATTCATTTATTAAATAAAAACCAACCACGTGTGGCACGCCGCCATTCTCCTTATGCCAAGAGCCACCGCTAGAGGCAGTGCGTATTGGCTGGCCTCCCGCGTGTTGTGAATTCTAGTTCAGCATGGCGTTTGGTTTTTTGACCCAAGGGGTTGTTACCGAGAATGACGGCTTGCTCCATGCGGTTGGTTTTGAATTCGTCTATTGTTAATAATAAGGTTATAAAGTTCTAAATATTTGTTATTTAGTTATGATTGTAACGACGGCATGCATACCTTAAACAATAAATTTTAAGAGCAATGCCGCGTCGATAAGTTATGGTGTAATGAATAAAAATTAATTAATTAGCCTAGTTATTTTTTGAAGGCCAAAAGTTTTGTAGTGGCGTTAAAAATGCCTGGAAATCGTGACAAATTTGCTTGCCAAATGTGTAGTTTCAGAACGGTTAGTGTAGCAAAATTAAATCAACATACAATTAAGCAACATAAGAATGAAAGCATGTTTAGTATTTCCTGTAGAGTTTGTCCTTATAAAACAAACAGTTATGGAGCTTTTAAGGTGCATTGCCGTCGTTATCACCGAAATATTTTGGATATTAATCATGTGGACGAAGCTGTGCCTGAAATGGCAGCTGAGGATGAAATGGAACTTGATGATGGTAATTACTCTGACCATTCAAATGAGAGTCCACCTAATAGACCTAATCCTAACCCAATAATTGACGAGGATTTAAATCCAGGTTCTAAGTCCAAATCCATACAAGCGTCATTGGCTTATTTTTTCTTGAGATTAGAAGGCAAACACGGGCTTAGCAAAAATGTTATTAACAGCATAGCTCAAGAAATTCTACAATTATTTAATGACATTTCGGAAAATTTAAGAGATGAGATTTCTCGAGTTATGGAAAGCGTAGATAACAAAGATATTAAGGATAGCAAATTTGATGCATTATTTGACTTTTCAACCACATTAAACAGAATGTTATATGATGCTGGTAGACAAAAATATTTTAGGGAAAATTTCCATTTAGGAGATGTGATGCCTTTGTATCTTGGCACGAGAAGGACTAAGGTTAAAGGGAGATTTGTACCTAAGAATGTTTATGCGTACTGCGTTCCTTTCTTGAATAGTATCAAAGCTTTACTAAGAACTCCTGATGTTAAATTTTGGGTTGAAAATTCTCACGACAGTGATTCAACCGTTATGAAAGATTGGTGCGATGGTTTATATTACAAAGAGAACGCTATTTCAAGGTCAAATTGCCTCCAAACTGTACTTCATGTCGATGATATTGAAACAGTTAACCCCATAGGTGTTCATAGGAAAACTCATAAGTTGACAATTTTTTCTTACGAGCTTGCGAATATACCTCCCCAGTTCAGGTCTAAATTGCACACTAAGCAACTCTTAGCTATTGTAAAGTCTGCGGATGCTAAGGAATTTGGTCTGAAACTAGTGCTTTCCGATTTTATTGAAAGCATGAACAATTTAGCCACTGGTATTGATTTGCTTGAAGATGGAAACGTTTTTACTGGAATGATTGTTGGTACGCCTGCAGACACTCCAGCATCAAACCAATTATGGGGTTTCAAAGAGGGAGTTGCCTTTGCTAAGAAATGCTGTCGAACTTGTCTAGGCGAGAGACCTGATATTTTTGAAAATTTCCGAGAGACTGATTTTCAGCGGCGGGAAACTGGTGATCACCTAGAAATGTGCGAAATTCTTTCTGAGTGTGAAACTGAAGCTGCTAGAAAGCACTGGAGTAAAGAATATGGGATCAATAGTCTCTCCCCCCTATTTTCAATTAAAAATGTGTCATTAGAGCTAGCCGTCCACGATCCAATGCATGTGCTTTTAGAAGGAATAGTGTTAGTCACATTGAAAGTTATGCTTGCTAATTTCGTTAATGAGGAGAGTTTTTTTGATATAGCTTGGTTGAACGCCCAAATTGAGAGATATGATTACTCCTATCTAGAGAAAAAGAATAAACCCACTAGAATAGAATCTTCAAACTTGTCGCATGAAGGGCACATATCGCTCTCGGCATCTGCAGTTTTAACTATTCTAGAAGTACTACCGTTTATTTTAGCATCTAAAGTAGCACCTGACAACCCGAAATTAAAAAATTTTGTGTTATTGGCGAAAATAACTTTTTTGAGTACATCCCCTTATTGTTTAGAGGAGAGTGCCGAACAATTAGAAAATGCCATTCAGCTTTATAATGAGACATTTTTGATCGAATATCCAAATATTAACCTAAAACCAAAGTTTCACTACCTTGTACATTTTCCTAAACAAATGAGGCTTTTCGGTCCATTAAGACACCAGTGGTGTATGAGATTTGAAGCGCATTTTAACGTTTTTAAAGGTCGAAAGTGGGGTTCTTTTAAAAACATTGCTCTTAGCATGAGTCGCTTTCATCTCTTGCGAAACTGTTTCTTTCAAAACAGTGTAAGTGGGGCTCCAAATAAAAATTTTTTGTACGGCTCTGATGAGGTAAACATAGATAGTGTAATTCTGCTCGGTGATCTCAGTGATGAAATTAGACATCTGATAACTCCTTTCTTGGATGTTGATGATTTACAAATTTATGTTATAAAAGAATTTGGGGTTCATGGTCATGTTTATAAACCAGGAACAGCACTGTCCTTGTCCTCTCTAACTAGCGAGATAAGAGAATTTGCTGTAATTCATGGTATAGTTGCAACGAAAAGAAAACAATTATTCATTGGCAAATCAACACAAGTCATTGGTTATCAGTCTCATTTACATGCTTATGAAGTAAGAGTAAATGATGATGAAATTGTTATACAAAGAGATCAATTAGAAAATCCATGGCCACTAACCCTTAGAGTACTAAATTTTAAGCATTTTATAGTAGATAAATATTCATGTTTAATTGAATAAATCTATCAACATTTTAAGCGGCAATCAAAAGTAAAATTAAAGGGATAATGAAATAGAAAAACAAATTTTTCATTTATTTAGGGTGTTAAAATACGCTTAAAAACATCAATGTAATTTATCAAAACTTTCTCTTTAATTCGTAATCAATTTTGAAAGTTGTGATTTCAGCTCACTAAGCCTAATTCAATTTTGCTACAAATTCTTAAGGTGTAAATTTCTTTAAAAGAAAGGAATGTACTTAAGTCAATGACCTGAACTCACTCTTTTCTCCGGTCAAATCCCGCTTCAACGATGGTCAAACTCAATTTCAGCGTTATTATTGGAATCAATTTATGCAATCCGATTAAATCTTGCTCCAAATATAGGTTTCTAAAGGATATCCAACCCTTTTGTAAAGCTAAAAACAACTTTATAAGCTTTAGAAACCTATTTGGAGCAAGATTTAATCAGATTTCATAAATTAAGTAAAATAATAGCGCTGAAATTGAGTTTAACGAGCGTTGAAGCAGGCTAAACCTTGACCGGAGAAAAGAGTGAGTTCAAGTCATTTTTGTCGCCCCCCTGATTGGCCACAGCAAATTCCTTTTTTTTATGCAATACATTTTGTATCAAAGTTTGGCTTAGTGAGCTAAAATCACAACTTTAAAAATTTATAATAAATTAACGAGAGTTTTGATAAGTTATATTGATGATTTTATGCGTAATTTAACACCCTTAATAAAAAACTTGTTTTTCTATTCCATTATCCCTTTAAAGACTACATTATTACCTTGGCAATTTAGCTCTATTTGCTAGTACCCTGCACCATACCTGGAAATGCTAGATAGCCGAGGCTGTAACCGTGGCGCTTGTAAAGAATGCGTTGGAGAATGCCTTGAGTATGAAAAACCAAGCACGACTGAAAATAATGGGTGTTTGTATTGTGCCTGCCCCCCAACCAAGCATGAGAATGGTAATTCTTATTAATTTGATTCTGGATTATCATTTTTATTTAATTAATCTTCAAAATATTTTACAGCTTCACTGAAAATTGCTACACGTGAAACTGAAAATATAACTATGGAAAAAGTCAACGTTACAAAAGATCTATCTACGAAAAATGACCCTTTAAAAACAGCAAATAAGCAATATAATGATGGAAAACACTCATTTAAGGAAAGTGACGAAGAAACGTCACAGAACACGGAAAAAAGTGTTGAAAATAATCGTCATGATGATCAAACTGAAATTTCAGCTAAAAATAGTCCAGATAAAGGTGAAATTGTTCAACCAAATGAACCAAGTTTTTCCAATGAGGAAAAAAATCCGAAAAAACGTAATATCGACGATGCAAATCACCAGAATGAAGCAGTTTCTGGAGACAGTATTGTTCAAGTGTCAGGGAAATCCGCTACCAGATATTCGGTAAATAAAAATTTCATATAAAATTCATGGAAAGGCTTGTGTTAACATTTTAGATTATAATACTTATTGTTTTTTTAACCAAAGGAATTGGATTTCCCGAAATTTTCGCCTTTGATTTTAAGTGCTTTGGAAACAGGCGTTCTCAACATTAATCATGACTATTGGAGTGCTTTTATCCAAGAATGCAGTGCTCACTATGTACGTGAACCAAATGTGTCGAATCAAATTGTTTACGCCAAAATTGGGATGCAAATGACAGCGCAATATCCGTGTATAAAAGCTCCAGGAACAAAAGCTTGGGTAAACCTAATTATATTGAAAATATCAAGAAAAAATAGAAGCGACACGTGGAATATTTAGACTGCGGGAGAGAAACAAAACTGAATCGCTTCTATTTTTTCCTCTTTATATCAGTCATAACTCATATGAGATTTTAAGTACAAAATTAGTTAGTCTCTTGCGGTTCGTATAACCGTTGGAAAAATACCGAAATAGGCTCAGATTTTTAAAATTTCAATCTAAATAATTTCAGAGTACTTTTACTTCCGCTTTAAGTTTGAGAATGAGAAAAGAAAGATGCAAACTAAAAGATAATAGTAGAGCAGCTAAAGACCCCAAGGGTTTTCTTAAAATAGCAAATGTTGAAGTAAATGGGGATTTATTATCAAGACCAACTGAACATGCTAGTAAAAAGAGAACCATAAGTCACTGGTATGAAAGAGTCTTTTTTAACTGACATTTATCAGTTACGCTGGTTGTGCAATAAATTTTTTTAATCATAGTTATACAAGAGATAACTTCAAAGGGGACATTCTATCAGGAGAAAAATATGATGAAGCTATAAGTAACATGAAAAAGGAGTATCAAAAGCCAAAAGTTGATTGGGGTTCAATGAGGGCATTGTTGCGTCAAACATTTGCAAATCGGTCTGGATACTTAAAAAGCATGAAAAACCTTGATATGAAGGAATTATTAAGACAGTATCCATGCTTCGAAAATTCTAAAACAGTAAGAATTAAATATAAATCTGCGCTTCCAAATATTTGCTTCATTTCTTTGATTTTTTTTTTACTTTCTATCATCTCTAGCTTTTGATTGAACTTCGTTTAACATTAGGAACAGAATTATATGAAAAATGTTTCAAAAACCTGGATGTGTTTGTGAAAGTTTTGCTTGAAATCACCAAGTCGGATCTCAGCTCAAAGGTGCGTCTTTTGAAAAATCCGATAATTATGTCTAGAGCATATGTCGACTGAATTATTTCTCCCCTCTTTTCGTCTTTAGTTGGACCGTAAGCCATTTGAAGCCTGGCAAATTTTTGAAAATAAGGTTGCGGTGACAAATACTAAAGGACCGAAATCAATCCCAATTATCAAAGAAGTCTCGGTAAGAACAGATTATTTTTCTGAACCCATCATTTAATGGGATAATGGGCAGAAAATTATTGCTTCACGAACTCTTTATCTTAAATTCAAAAGAAAATTTCCTCAAGCTCTAAGTAATACAAATATAAAGATCATGTATATTACAGCCAGAAAAGTTTGAAGAAGAAGCATCTGATATGAGCCATGGGCAAGTAATGGCTCTTGTCAGTTTTGAAGGAAATATTCCGAAGCAAGGTGCTATTGTGGGACTAGGAAACATCGTCCAAATTACGGAAAAATATGTTGAACTGAGAAATATTCTACACTTAATAATTGCATACCATTATGCTTTCGAAATTGACTACCCAAAGCAATTTGTACAGGCAATGGGCCTAATGGGAAAATTTGTTTTGTCTCATAATTTTTATAAGCTTGGTACCAAAGCCATTAAGTTGGAATTAGAAATTTCGAAAATTTGGAAAAATATTGATAAATAAATGGTGTTTAAAATTAAGTCATCTTAATTATTTTAGTCCCATAACCCAAATAATTTTTATAGCGTACCAGAAGCGTTCTTATGTGTGTGAGTGATCTAAAATTAAGACAAATGCGATCTTTGCGGTCACTTGCAGCACACTGTCACATCGCTCTCAGTTGATCACTTAGCAACGTAAAAAGTACACTCTTTTACGCTTCCAGATTGCTATTGATACACTGTCACATCGCTCTCAGTTGATCACTTAGTAACGTAAAAAGAACACTTTTACGCTTCCAGATTGCTATTGATACACATATTATAAGTGATCCCAACACGATCTAGTGATCTCAAATTGAGACAGAATTGACTAATCCGATAGTGATCCTTTTGCGATCTCTTAGTGAAAATTTATTTTGCAGTGTACCTAGTTTCGGCATCTTTTAACCCTGTGCTAGCATAAGCTATAGGGACCTCTATATTATCCTGAATTTGGGAAAGAAGGGCACCTAACCCTGCGTCACTAGCATCAGTAGTGAGGATGCACGGGGAATCCCTTCTAAAGGAAGCTAAGGGGTGAGCCTTACAAATGGCTTCCTTAATTTTTTCGAACGCTTGTTGCTGTTCGAAACCCCAATTAAATTTTTGATCCTTTCGTTTAAGTTTATTAATGGGTGCTACTATTTGAGAGTAGTGATTAATAAAACGGTTATGCCAACCTGCCATACCTAAAAATCTCTGTACTTCCTTAATATTTTTAGGAGGAGGGAATTTTTGAATGGCTTCTATCTTTGAAGGATCTATGTGCACCCCTTTTTCATTTACAATGTGACCAAATATGGTAGCTTCTTTCTGAGCGAAACGACATTTCTTTAACTGTAGGGTGAGACCCGCTTCCTTTAATCTATTGAGGACATATTCTAAACACGTTAAGTGTTGATCCCAATCTTCGCTAAGCGAGATTAAATTGTCTAAATAGTCTATTAATTGGAAGTAATCTGCGTCCCTAAAGATCTCGTCGATTAAACGCTGAAAGGAGCTAGGGGCGTTACATAGCCCAAAAGGGAGTACATTAAATTCGTACTTTCCCATATGAGTCACGAAAGCTGTTTTTTCTCTGCTCTTAGGGTGCATTTCCACTTGCCAGTACCTTGATTTAAGGTCAAGTGTTGTGATGTATTTAGGTCTTCCAACCCTAGATAACATGTCCTCTATATTAGGCAAAGGATAAGGGTCCTTGATGGTAACTTGATTTAGTTTTCTGTAATCAATACAAAACCTATAGGGTTTACCCCGTTTTGTTTGATCAACTAAAACTACGGGCGAAGCCCAAGGAGATACTGAGGGTCTAATTATCCCGTCATCTAACATTTCCCTTACATGTTGTTCTATTATTTTCCTTTTCTGGTCATTAACACGATAAAGTTGAGATTTGATGGGCGGACTATTACCCGTATGAATCTCGTGGAAGACTAGTCCTGTTCTTCCTACTTTATCAGAAAACAACTCAGGGAAGTTCAATAAAAGGGTTTCTAGTTGATGACGTTGTTCATCAGTAATAGGGGCTGCGGAAACTGCGTCCCTAATATTCTCTACAATCTCCTTATCTATTGGATCCTTTTCTGATGGTATTGAAAAAGGGATCCTTCAATTACCCACTAAGCATTGAGATGACTCAAAATCCAATTTGACCCTGTTTTCTTCAAGAAAATCTTGACCCAATATAAAGTCACTATTAAGGGAAGGTACTATGTAGAACTTAAATTTAGATTGTTTCTCACTGTCATTTGATTTGAGAGTAAACTCGAGTTCGTGAGAACCTTTTGTAAACGTATAACGGCCGTCGCCCCAAACTACACAATCTAGTTCTTCATCTTGAAGTAACTCTAAAGAATTTCTATATTTACAGATTGTCTGCCACTGGTCAAGACAAACAAAAGAGGCATCGGCCCCGCTATCTAATTTAGCGTGAACTGTCACGTGTTCAAAAGTAACGGGAATAGTAACCCTTTTATAAACCGAACCCTTTCGGACTGATTCAATCCTCAAGGGAAACGCGACACGCTTCTTATTAGGGGAATTTATTGGGCACCGGGAGAGGGACCACGAGGGACCTCTCCCGTCTGGGCTTCCCCCGACTGGATCATATTTTTATTTGGACAATCGGGTGCAAGATGACCAGGTTCCTGACAACTGTAACAGGTGATCGTACGTGTAGAGGGGTAAGACAAGGCCAACTGACGACCAGGGGACTTAGATCTCTGGTTATAATATCTATTATAAGATCGTTGACCTCTATTTGAAGTGTTTTGAGCTCTAGCTTGAGACCTAGAGTCTAAGCGTTTCAAGGGATATTCCCATTTAGGATGTGATGGAGAAGTAGGACAAGGGCTTTGACAATGCCCGGGGAAACACTGATTTTGGGCAGAGCCCTTATTAGCTGGGCAAAAAGACTCAGCTTTAACCTTTGGCTTAGGGAGTGATTTCCTCTTTTCCCTTTTCTCAGCATTCTTTCTCCTAACTTCAATATCCTTTTCTATTGTTTTACAGGAATTTCTCAACTGTTCCATAGTAGTAAATTGAAGGAAAAGGAGGGGAGTTCTAAGTTCATCTTTTTAATTACTCTTTATTATAGGAACTAATTCCTTTTCGGAGAGGGGATGAGTCATCCCTAGATTCAGCTTCATAACTTCCCCGAAGAATTCCTCTACCGACTCCTTATCTTTCTGACTTCTATGGTTTATTTCTATCTTAAGTTTAGAACCAGCTTCGGAATCTCTAAACTGAACCTTAAAATGTCTCTTAAACGTATTCCAAGTTAAATGAGGATGGAAAGGTCTTAAGCTACACATTTCGTCATATTGACGGACTAAATCCCTGTACCAATACAAGGCACGTCCTCTTAAAAGGAGAGGCAATGCAGCTAACCTTTCTTCATTTGATAGCTTGTGAAATTTAGCATACTCCTTAAAAGCAGCTAAAAATTCAGTGGCATTATCGTTAGACGATCCCATAAAGGCTAATCTTTCTGGTGGTTCAATAGGGACTTTTCCCGTCTGAGGAGTTGAACCTCGATTTATTAGCGTGGGTAGATCCCTAACTAACCTATCCAAACTAGTAGCTAGAGCTTTCTGCATTGCTACATTTTGGTTAGAATTATCTGCCAGTGTTTGCAGCAAGGGCAATATAAAAGCTTTTAATTCCTCTTCGGGAGTGTCTGGTCCTAATTGAGGGATTTGTCGGGATGGAGATGTTTGAGTTCCGATAGTTCTTGCTCTAGGATTTGGCAAAGTGGTTGAAAAACTAACTCTAGGCTTATCAATTTTGGACGCTGATTTAGGAGGATCAAGGGATACAATCCCAGTTTGAGGAGGGAAATTAGAGGGAGTTGAACTTCCCTTAGGGGCAGGAATACTCTTATGAGGAAATAGTAAATAGGGAGAATGTTCCGATTCTGAAGGGGCTGCAGCTCTCTTTCTTGAATCTTCTTCGTCTTTCTCTTCCTCAATACGAAGTTTCCGGTTAAATTCCTCCAATGGATCATCTGTTTCAGGCGGTGCTAGCATGTCGCCATCGTCTTCCATGGACATAAACAGATCTTCTTTTGATTTATCTTCCCTTTTCTTTAAGATTAAATCGTCGTCCTCATCCTCGGATGGTCGAGGCGACCTCCAAGTTTGTTTATCGTCCGAGTAAGCCATTATTTAATTTAATTCACAATAATCAAAACAATTTACATCAATCAAGTTAAGTCAAATTTATACAATATAAATAGTAGGTCATCTAAATTCAGTAATTTTATTACAAAGATAATTTTTTCCTTAATTTAGTGTTTAATTTATTCCTGATTAATTTAGATTTAATTCAGTACAATTATCTTTACAAAATTTAAACTATTTACCAATGTGGAAGCCAAGGCTTAGAGCCACATGGGGGCGGATATCCTAACCGACAATGATAATCAGTTTATACGGGACTGACCGAGGCTTAGTCGAGTCCCTGTTCGGGCGCCAATTTATGTAACCCTCAATAGAATAATTTAACTAAGGGAGATAGACTCCCGAGGGCCATAAAAAAGAATTAAAGACAACTTACTTTAATAATTCAAATATAACAACAACTTTATTGGTTAACTGATATAGGGATAAACCCGTAACCGAACTACTGAACTTGTAGTACAAAAAGTCACTCCGTCTTAGGAGAAATCATAAACAAAAAGAGAGAACTATTCTCGCCGAATGTCAACATTAGAACTGATAACAATATCTGAATTATTTTATATTACAACTGTGGAAGGGGGAGTGGCTTGTAACATGGAGGCTAGATGCCCTGCCAGAACCAAGGAGTGGAAGCTCCAAAGATTCTGGCAGCCATGTTACAATAGTTGAAAAGATTCAACATTTCAGATTTTGGACACTTTGTGATTTTTAAGCACGTGCTTCAACCATTATCAGAAACTTGAGTTTCGTTAAACCATATTATTTATGATAGTTTCAAGTATCATATCACTGTGATTAACGGTCTTGGAATTATTGAACAATTTCGGAAAAAAAATCAACGGGCAAAGACTTTTCTAACAGACTGTACATTAAGTATTGCACTAGTTATTTCCCGCTAGTTAGAATCTCGTTAATAGTTGGTTGATTCCGTTAGAGAAACAATAGGGATCGATATAAATGTACACTACATTAAACTGCTCATGATTTTGAATTTTTTTCTTAAACAATTTCTGTTCATTCATTAGGTACAGTACCCTTAAATCCTGACTACTCCACTCGATCCAGTTTTACTGCATAGAAAGAAATGTTTGACAATCAAAAATAGTGTCGGCCGAATGCAATTAGAGCCAAATATGGTTGTAGAAATACACTGAAAAATGCTGCAGGTCAACAAGTTGCATTAGACTCAAATAATAATAACCACTTTTCGAAATAATAACAGGTTTTTTCCCGCCATGACCTACCTTTACTTCTAACATTACAAGATTATACACTGTTAAAAAAGTATTTTGTATTGTTTTATGGCGTAGTAGTGGAATAAACAATGTAATGACAAGAACAGAGAACTGCGTAACAGACAATCAACACACTTTAAAGATACACGAAGACAGACTATTACAAAATACATAATAGAGTTATAAACAGTGAGTTTTGGCTTAAGGCCACGAAAAGTGCTTCCCCATGGTGTTGCTAATATTAAGTACCACATTCCAAAACTCCCCCTCACTTTTCGGGGTCTTCAGGATGTATGGGCGCGACACCCATTTCCGTCGAGCAGAAATGGTGTTTTGGTGCGAAAAGACTCTTTGTGAGGACGTCCGCAGACATGTATTCTGTCCCCAAGTACTTAATGCTGACAAAGCCTTCTGTGTACGCTTGTCGTACAAAATGGTGACGTGTGTCTATGTGTTTAGTTCTTGAATGGAATACAGGGTTTTTGACGAGCTGTTGGGCTCCTTGGTTGTCATTGTAAATGTCAACTTCCTTGTCAAATACTTGTTCAATTTCCCGCAAGAATCGTCTGAGGTGTATTGCTTCCTTAGCAGCCTCTGTTATACTCATATATTCTGCCTCGGTGCTTCTAAGCGCTACAGTCCTTTGTCGCCCAAACGAAAAAATTATCCAGTTTAGGAATGCCGATCAATCGGGCAGGCACCCCAATCTGCATCTACGAATCCTTCTAGTGCTTAATTCGTTTTCTGTAAAGTTAGACCGTGAGTCTGGGTTCCTTTGAGGTAGCGTAATACTCTTTTGGCAGCTTTCCAATTAGAGATGTGAGTTGGTAAATTACCGGTAATTTACCAAATACCGCGTATCTTACCGTAATTTTACAATGGTAATTTGCGAAAAAACGGAGAGAAAGTTGAAGTCATTCATTGCCAGGATAGACTCGCTGCCTACGGCAAAAAAAATGAATAAAAACATTCTCAGGAGACTGCAAAGGCTAGAAAACGAACCTTTCAAAACGGGCGGTTTGGAGAGCGAGTTAGTTCTGTGCGTTGGCCTCCGAATAATGGTCAGAAGGAATATCAGTTTTGAAAAAGGCATTATAAATGGTACGATGGGTTTCGTAACTGGATTCAAGAAGGACGAACAAGGAAACGTTACTGGTATTTTTCTCAGAGTAGATCGTGAACCGAATAAAGATGACGATAACACTGACTTTTTAGTTGAGAAAAGTAGCCTTAAATTTTTGCTCATGGCAAAAATTTACATTAAGCGCTCCCAGTTTCCCGTAATCCTGGCGTACGCATGAGTTTAAAATGCGCCATTACGGATTTGGGTCCGAATTTATTCGGAACGGGCATGGCGTACGTGGCTTTATCGAGAGTGACGTCCTTGGCCGGACTCCATCTATTACAGTTCGATCCGACTAAAATTAAGGCTGATGGACGAGCCATAATGGAGTATAACTGGCTTCGCAAAAATATAGGCCAGATCTGCCTCTTTTGGAAATAACGGAGTCGAAAGAAAGTCGAGGTGGCAAAAGAAGTGCGCCTACACTATCTAAAAGCCTTTTAGAAGGCGAGGAAGAGAGATGTGCAGAAACACCGAAGAAGAAAAGGAAAGCCCAACAGAGTTTGGATAGTTTGCCCTTGAAGGGTTTAGCTAACGATGACCAAGTAACATGCTATTCTAATAGCGTTTTGCAACTACTCTTATTAGTGCCGGAATTAAAAGAATTGGTTAAATCTTACAATGGCTCATTCGTTGAAAAACCAGTTTTACGTTGCCTCCATAACACGATAAACGACATCGAGAGTTGTCAAGGAAGTTTCAGTCGAAAAGGGTTGGAACTGAGAATGGCTGTCGGAAATCATTTTACGCAAAACGATCAACAAGACGCCAGTGAATTTTTGATGGTGCTCTTGACGACACTAAGTCAAGAAATGGAAGCCAATTACTCTAAGGCTCTAAAGATCTTTTTTGGTCAAACTCGCGAAACGTTACCAAATGCCCCAAATGTCAAGTTGAACAAAATTCGGAGAATATTGTTTAAAGCAACATTTTCAATCTTCCACTAGAAAACCGAGATAAAATTGATTGGAAATCTCTAGAAAAAAGGATGAGACAAACAGAGGTGCCATGCGTATTTTGTAACAACCCAAAAATACAAGAGCGTGATGTATTGATATCCAGCGGGAAGTACGTATTTTTGTGTCTTCTCCGTGCGATTACAAAGATGGTCGACCAATTAAGATTTCGACAAAAATATCAAGTTTTGAAAATCAAAATGTCACTATGAGTAAGATGCTTTTTAAAACTAAAGGGGTGATTATTCATAAAGGTGAATCGTTGGCCGAGGGACATTATGTGAACTTTGTGAGAAAAGACAACGGCTGGTACGAGGTCAGTGATACAATGATCAGAAAAAGGGAGATATTCGTCAGTAACTTGACTGACGTCACTGTTCTGCTCTTGGAAAGAGTTTAGACACATTAAAGGGAATCTAACGTGCTTGAAGAATCCATATCTTTAGAAAGACTTATCTGCCAATCCTGGAATTTAACGGCAATAACAAAAACATGCCTGATAGCTAACAAGCCAGAGATGTTTTTAAATCCAAACTTACCATATCATTTACGCGGAAAAGAATGAATACCGCGGTGTTAATTCTTTTATTCCTCTCAGAAATAGATAAGAAGATAACTTCATTTGTATTTGGTTTTGGCACTCCATCTTTGATGAATATGATCCTTCAAAGAAAGTAGCTATTGAAAAAATAATATTCATTCATTGATAAAACAAGACATAACCTTGCAAAGATGCAAGTGCCGGTGTTTTCTATTTAAGGCATCATCGCTTGGTCAGGCGGGATAATATGTTTTAATATCTATATTATAACATGTCAGAACATTTGATTAGGCGCTGAACCTAGCTGGGGGCCTTATCAGCGCCCCCTCCCCAATTGTCGTCCATCATATTCCCTTATGTGCCTGCAGAACCGCCGTCAAGGCACACGGGTTCAGCCAGCGGGCCCGGCAACGCCCTTTGAGCAGGTGACTGAAGCGGGACACCGTCAGCGGCAAGCCCAGCCAGGAGGTGGTCGGCGACAGGAATGGACTAAGGCTGCAGAAGGCTCGAGAAGACGGTCCGAATGTGTATCCGTGACCCCCAGAGGGTTGACAAGAGCTGGGGATGAGCCATAGCAACACCTGGACGAGGGCGAAGCGGCCGAGCAAAACGTTCGCGGAAAGGGACAGGGAAAGGTCCGAACCAAGGGCGAACCCAAGGAACCATCCTAACCGGCACACCGAACTCGGGCCCCCTCCGCCAACACAAGCCCTTTTGCTCTGCTCCACCAGGTTGACCACCCAATGGAGCGGAGGGGGTCTATATTATAACACGAATATTCACTTTGTTATTGAGATTTGAATTAACAATGTCTATAGTAACACCAATGTTCTAAAACGAAGCATTTTAAAATTCGAGCCAAATAGTAGATTTTACCGCCATCTACGTGTTGCTATTGAAAGTAAAACCTTCATTCCTCAGTTGGTCTATATTTCACTCTGGTCAGCGATACAATACAACACGGTTCTCATTATGTCTTTCTTTGAGGGGAGTCTACTTATGAGGGTCAATAACACCGAAACTCAGAACTTTGAGGCTGGTTCATAGGTGATTTTTTTACACAATTCGAATCAAAGAATACCACCATGTATTGTGACAGACGTTCAAAAAAATATCTTTCTATATTGAAGTTAATTATTTTTTTCTAAATCAAGAAGTTCATTGTATATCATGGTGGTGAAAATTGTTTTACCTTCTAATGTCGAGACTCGAAGAGATTAATCGAGTAAGTTTGTTAATGGTTATTGACGTCATCATGGATAAAATGGGAAAATTCTGTTTATTCTTTATTGCGTTTATTTTGGCAACGTCATAAGTTGTTGAACGCGTTTCTGTTACGTTGATCTGTTAAGATCAAAGTGGCATCTGCTGCTGTATATTCAAACAGCTCACGAAGTACCAAAGCTTAAACGATTTCATTCAAATTTAAGTAATTTCAGAGAGTAGTGGGCGATAACTCTTTTGAAAAGAAATTAGATTTATGTTAGTAATAATAGTTCTTTCATAATCTGAGCAAGTGTGAAAATATTTCCAGACCTACCCAACACGTTTTTATAGGTCGTGAACAAGTTTCTATTCCGTATTGCAAATGATGCCACGAAACGGATGCAACGTTGCGCGTTGTTGAACCCATCAAAATTAATTTCAAAAAACATTCACTAGCCTCTTGTTTATAAATATTTTTAAACCAGAATGATAATACTCCCATTCTTGCTTTCTCACTGGCACAGATAAAATTTACGACGTATCTTTAAGGCTCTTCTTCCCTTAAAACAACGTTTTTGAGTATTGATTATATCAACGTAGTTCATTTATTATTACAGTTATAAATTTTAGGGTTTCAAATGTAATAGAGAAATGTCTGCATAATGTACTGGTGCTAGATTTGTCCATCTCAAATATCGGAATCATTAGTTATAACTATTTAAAGTCAATTAAGTTTTGCCCTTACATGTCTCCTTTCATCCTTCCGTTTTGTAGAAATAGCAAACCAATTGGGTTGCGAAATATGGCATTTGGTTCAAAACATTTGAATGTATGATTTGAGTACTTTTTGATTCCTATATCTTTTTTATTTTAAATGATAAGTGGGTTGTAAGTCAAAATTTAACTTTTTCCAATAAATAGAAGGCCAGGTTATTGGTATGAAGTTTCAGTTCTGAATATGGTATCACTATAAAATTACTCTCAAATCATAGATCGAAATCTCACCTTTTTTATAAGGTATTAATAAAATAACATGCTAGTTTAGTTTTAAATAACCGTAGGATGAAATACATCCTTATAATTTATCCATTGCATTAACACAGAGTCCTAGTTCCGAAGGAAAACCGCTAGGGGTAGGTGAAGTTTCCAAAACAGAGAAATTGCTTCTCTCCCGCTCAGAAAGGGGCAGTCGAAAGGGAAAGGGGTCTAGTTGGGGTTATAAAGGACATTCCGATGCCAAAGTTTTTGACAATACTTACAATGGGAAAAGGGGGAGGTGAAATAGGGGTTGAGAGAGAACGCTGGACTATAGAAAAAGGCTAGGAGCACGCTTGGCTTAGACTTCTGCATTTTTCAGTAGAAAACCCCACATTCTGTTGGGGGGGGAATATCGAAGAAAGTGTTTGGTTACTTGGTATTTTACAAATATGTTTCTAGTTTAGTTAAGGTGCTTGGTTATAACTACTGGTTCGGACTGTGAATATAGTTTTATTTCTTTATAATTTTTGTGCTAGGAAACATTTTTACTATTTGAATAGGAAGTTATTAAAAACCATGGGTAGTAGTAGTATAGGGCTACACTTCGTACCTCCGTAGGTGTAGAATGTAGGTGTAGAGTGCAGGTGTAGAATGTCAAGGTCACAGTGTCAATGCCCTCTCGCCACGCCCCCAACTCGCGCCACCTGGCGCGCCCCCAACTCGCGCGCGCCCCCTCGCGGGAAAACTTGCGCGCCCCCTCGCGGGAAAACTCGCGGGCCCCCGCGCGCCCCCTGGCGGGAAAACATTGCGCGGGTATCTGGCAGTCCTGTCTACAACTGTATCTGTGACGTCATTGGCGGGAAAATCTACAACTGTATCTGTGACGTCATTGGCGGGAAAATCTACAACTGTATCTGTGACGTCATTGATAAGAGACGAATGGAAGCTTTAAACGTACATTGCCAAGGCTTAAATCTTCTACAATTGTATCTGTGACGTCATTCAAAGAGTTGTTGTGTCGCGTAAGGGGCTGCGGCATAGTTTTATCATTGTTAAATGAAGATGTGTCAAGTTCATAGTGTAGCGGATAAAGTAGAGGTTTGGATCGGTAACGTCTTATCCCCGGAGGTTTACTGGAAAAGGACTGATACGGGTGTAGAGTTATGTTTGCAAAAGGACCTATGGTGTAATATCTTTGAGTATACCAACGAGATTGATACGTTCTTCAAGGGTAATTCGCCGCGTTTTTCCGTTTGGTTATATCCTACTACTTCAAATTTGAAATTGGAATGTTTTACCCGTGGAAAGAAACGTATATTGGACATTAGAAAATACACTAGAGGAAAATGTGAAAAATATAACGTCATGTACGCTACTGGCGAGGGAATTTCCGTTAATCATACTTCTTGGGAACACTTAAAAAAATTAGAGGACTGCTTGACAATGAGTTGGTAGAGAAAACTAGAGCCGTGGAATCCATGAGAGAAGCTGTTCTTAAAAATCTGACTGAAATATTATTGGAAATAACCAAATATTGTCAAAACGAGGCCTGTCAAAACCAGATTGCTCACGATGTACAATGTGAATTAGAGGAAAGTGATTGGAATGAAAGAGTGCAAAAAAACCTCATTAAAGCCTTGAAAAAAATTGATTATGAAAAAGTTTTGGAAAATTATAGAAATGATTTTGGTTCTAACCAACCAATTGACGAGCCATTTCTTTTTAATTGTATCATAAACGATATTGACTTTTTCAAAACTAAGATAATCTATACTTGATATTCAAGTAATCTCAATGTTATTTGTTTATGATCTGTATAATTGCTGATTTAAATAAAAAAACCACAATAAAATACACTAAAAGTAAATAAAATACACTAAGGTACAATAAATCTATAATAAAACACAATAGAACACTCTAAAACTACACTAAACCAAGATAAATTATCACTATGCAGCCAAAGGTAGAAAAAACTAGTTGGTTTATATTGAACTAACATTGGGAGAAAAGCGTTCAAGAATGGTACACCTACTGTTTCCGTTTTGTCGTGACAGATGTTCGTGGAATGGTTAGTTGATTCAAACGAAAAATATCGTAATAATTTTGGAGTGATATTTGGGATGTAGGTAAGGAAATTTATTTCGTTTTACTTTAATGTTATAAATGCACAATATATAAATAAACTAATAATAATAAACTAAATACACTAATAATAAACTAAATAAAAAACTTTGTTTCACGTGTTATTATGATCAATATGATATTGAGTCTTACAGAAACTTTGTGAAAATACACATGTACCCCACGTATTACGTGATATAGGAAATATAATACAAAAGTAACAGAAATTAAACAATATTTTACAAGGATTTTTAAATTACACGGGAACTGGGGGGGGGGGTAAAGTTTAAATTTATACATTAAAAGTAATATTACAAGCGGGGGTATTTTAAGATTTTGAATTCGACGTCTGTTTCATCGAATATTAGGGGACGTTTAACGGCGTGGTAAATATTATTAAATGTTTCTTTACAAATGGTTTCCGGAAAAATAGTGAATAAGGGGGTAGTGTAGCAATTGTTACACCAATTGTTACCCTTATCCAGAACGATATTGTCGTAAATATCGTTTCTATCTATAATTGAATGATATTTTACACGGGTCACTTGATCAAAGTCTTTCTCAATATTCATATCGATATCGTAATAACACGTGGAACAAAGTTTTAATATACGTTTTGAATCGTTTTCGTGACACCTTAAGCAATGTGTGTTTTTGTTGGGGCACGCAAAAACATTTTCTAATTTAAAATAGTCTTTTACAACATGATTACCGTGACGCCAATCGGGAATATTGTGAGGTAATTCCGAGGGGTGCGTCATAACATAATTGTACTGAAGAAATGAAAGTTTATATGCGCTTTAACTCGAGTGTCGAAAACATCTTGCGCCGAAAGATAGTTTAAAATGTTTGAATCGAGGCACTGACCGGCGGTAGCGAGTGTTTCTTCAAGTTCAGTAGCGATATGAGTTGGTAAACAACCCGAATAAAGATCATGCCGAGAAGCGAGTTCATACTCGTATAGTATATTAAAAGTTTCGCGCGACGCTTCTTTAGCCAAGGTATACAGAGAAGGTATATTCGATAAAGACATGACTATTATTATGGCGGGGAGAATTTGATAGTTTTTAGATCTGAATACAGTAACTTATGGTTAGTAGCGAACTTGATTATCCAGCAGATATACTTTTCGTCACGGGGGGAAAGAATCATATTATATTAATAAATCCACGGTACTATAGTCATCAACCGAATACACCCTCAAGTAACATTGGCTCGCTCGTTAACGTATCTGCCTTTAAACTCGTTGTTCTATGTATCACGAGTTCGAATCCCCTTAGCGAGAGTCCTTAACAAGCGAACCAAGGTTACTTTTGTAAAGGATATATTTTTATAATAAACAGTTGTTTTTATAAAGCGAAAACAAGGTTGGTTGACGTCAAAGATAATTGGAAATATATTTTTCTCTCTTATAACAAACAGTTGTTGGTTATAGACTTCGTTCCATAAAATACTATTAAGCTAGCTAGGATCCGAGGCTTCGTTATACCTGAAGGTGAATAATATAGCGCCTATACCGTGATAAAAATATATTTTGCTCCTTTAACAGTTGTTGGTTATAGACTTCGTTCCATAAAATACTATTAAGCTAGCTAGGATCCGAGGCTTCGTTATACCTAAGGTGAATAATATAGCGCCTATACCGTGTTATATTTTTCTCTCTTATAACTAACAGGTGTTTTTATAAAGCGAAAACAAGGTTGGCGTCAAAGGTAATTCGAAATATACGTGTGACGTCAAGGTTATAGACTTCGTTCTACAAAAATCTATGAACCTCGGTTCAGCATACCTTAAAGGACGAGAATCATTCGGACCGGAAAATACTTTACTAACAACTTGCTATAACAAATTTCCATAAAAAGGTGAGTACTTTATACTTTTCAAATGGACTAGAAAATTTAGTAAAAGGGAAATAGTTATTTTATACAGCGAATCAGAGTAAGAGACACGCTCTTGTGACCGAAATGGAAGAAGAAAATATAATAGAATCTCCGAGAAAAAAACAAAAAATAGAAGACGTTAAAGTAACGTCTTTACAAGATATCGCTATAAAAAATTTGATGCATGTTTTTAAATATAAGTTGCATAATGAAAGATATTTTAATTTTAACGATGTAAAAAATTTTATACCGAAAACTTTTTGGGGGCAAATAGAATCAGTCTTTTTTAAAGCCGCCGAAGTAGAGAAACATCGACCACCTGGAACTTTCGAAGATTTGGATATAAGTAAATCAAAATCGTCTATAGAGAGAAAAATAGTGTTCGACGAATTCATTCCCTTAACGTTTGAAGAATTTGAACTAGTGCATCGCAATCGGATAGAAACGCCACCATTTATCTTAACAAATGAACAAAATCATTTACATTACCAATATTTTGCAAAAATTTGCTATTGTGGTTGCCCTCAAAATTATAGACGAATATGTCCCGGTTGCTATTTTCATCATAGTTTAAACGATTGTTTAAACGCTAAATATGAACAGTTAACTGATCACTATCAGGTTAATAGTAAAGATGCGTTACACTATTATATCTGGAACTATAACAAAAGTTGGTGTTCCAACTGCATTTTACAACCATTATTCTCATTAAAAGATGCTGACGATTGCGAACAAACTACTGATTGGCATAGTCCGTCAAATAATTATCCCTTCGAACACGGTTTTATGGGGGAAGACATTAACCGTAACACTACTCCAAGACCTACAATAGAAGACGCGTTCTAACAGTTAATTACGTACAGGCGCCGCTCCAACTGAATTTTACCATAAACTCTAAATTTCCCTGAATTTTTTGCCTTAGTTTTCCCAGTTTCCCAGGTTTGTACGAACCCTGAATTCAACCTAGTACAGATAGGCAGTTCAACTCTATTATGAAAAATACAGAAATAATATCCTAATAACTTAATTGATTGGTTAAGAAAATTAAAATTAATAATAAAACAGTTCACCACAATGTTTAATAGTGTCATTTATTTTATGTTTTTCTTTACAAACAAGAGATGTTTCATTAAGAGTTTGTTTTTTTTTAAATGAAGAGATATTGTTGTTGTTTATTTGTCCTTGATATTTCTTTTTTCGTTCTTTTTATTTTTAATAAAACAAGGGGGCAGGGACCGAAGAAACGATTTCATCTGTTTCTGAGGTTTATTTCAAGTAACGTACTCTAGTCCCTAGATGCACACACGCGCTGCTGTTTTTCAATTAAGCGCAATTTTTGACAATTACTTCTTAACTTCTTCAACGTAATTCGCGGGATACATATCCACGAGGTCGTCTTGACGACTTTTGCACCAGCCTTTTTCGTACGTATATATTAACGTTTTTCTAAAAAAGGTTTTATTCACTTATTATAAATTATGGCATGCAGATTAAAATTTATTCATCCTTATCAAATGGTTTGCTCCGGACCAACTATGTCGGGAAAATCGACATTTGTATTTAAATTGTTGGAAAATAGTCGATTAATGATTGAGCCACCTCCAGATCGTATAGTTTATTGTTATTCTATGTATCAACCAAAATTTGACGAATTAAAAAGAAAAATTGGAAATATCGATTTTATAAAAGGTTTACCGCCTAATGACGAAGATTTCTTCGATAGGACTAAAAATAATCTGTTGATTTTCGACGACTTATCATCCGAGTGTAATAGTAGCAGTCAAATTTCTGATTGGTTTGTCAAGGGGTCTCATCATCTCAATACCTCGTTGATTTTAATTACGCAGAACCTCTTCGCTAAGGGGAAAGAGGCCAGGACAATAAGTCTTAATTGTTCTTATATAATTATCTATAAATCTCCGAGAGATTCGTCCGCTGTTGAATACCTAGGACGGCAAACGTTTCCCAAAAAGAAACATTTTTTAGCTAAAGCCTATGAAATGGCTACGGAGAAACCGCATAGTTATATATTAATTGATTGTAAACAGGACCAAGATGATAAACTTCGTTTAAGGAGCAATGTCCTTCCTTCTGATGGTCCTATGATAGTTTTTGTCGAGGATTAAATTAACGTGAACTCGCCAAAATAAATTATTTACCATAACGATGGTACCCCGATCACTTCGTCCACACTATCCCTTCTTACACGTTTTAAAACATAGTAAACAAAGAAAAAAATTCTTAAAAATAGTAGCAATGCTCAGATAAAAGCTATTTGCAATATTTGTCATAATATTACAACTGGAGGCTTGCCAATCACCAAGGCTCAAAAGGCAAAACTTAGGAGTCATAAAAGGGTTATAAGAAGATTAGCTTTGAAATCTTTGTCATTAAAAAAGAAACGTCGTTTGATGACGAATCAAACAGGAGGATTCTGGCCTTTACTACTAGGAACATTGGTACCTAGTGTAATTTCGGCGATTAACGCTGCACGATGAAAAAAATGATACTAGTTCCGGCTTCGACAGTTTTGTCGACCGTAGATAGAGAACTATCCGATTTAGACAAAGAAATGAGTGAAATTCTTGAAAAACCAGGAACATCCGAAACAAAATTGAGAGAATATTTGACAACGCTACAAAAGTTTCTAAACGTTAAGAAATTTGTTGAACCACCGACCGTAAAATTAAGTCAACCCTCTATTGTACAACCATTGCCAGTTCCAATGGTTCCCACATCGACACCTAATCTAATACATACAATGCCTCCAAATATAATTCCATCAACACCTACAAATGTGATGCCAACGCAGTCACCAGCAGTAACAGCACCAGCTCCGCCATTTACATTTACTGCTCCAGTATCTACTGTATTACCAAATCCTGAAAGGTTTAAAAAGAATAGGAAAAACAGTATGGCCCAAGTAATTCACGAATATCAAGAACTGAAAAAATTGTACTCTCCGCTTGAACTAAGAAGGAAACCTAAAAAAAATTCCAAACCAAAAGAAGAAGAATCAAACATAACTGTAAGACGACAAAACAAAAGACGAAAGACGGAAAATAAATGGATCGATTTATACGAATAAAGTTTATTGATTACAATACATGTCTTTATGATTTAATAAATGATTGCACATAAACAAAAGTACCATTGCTTCGTTATACATTAAATCATGAGGATTATATAAGTCTTGAATAATCATATCTAGGGTATAGCCGTTACACATGTTAAATAAATAGAAAATACAATGTAGTCCACACGTTTCTGACAAAGGATATTGTATAGGTACGTTGTTAAAATACCATTTACTAGCGTAAAGGTTAAGGTCTACAAGATTGTAGTAAAAAGGATCATTTCCGTAAGAATCAAAAAAGGTACCTATTCCATTATCTACGTAGATTGCTAACCAGTGAAGGCCTCGGCTTGATTTTGGTTCCGTATTCAAACAAAAACAATATTTTTTCTGTCTGGGTGGTAATGGTTTTTGATCAAAGGCAAAAACACCGAGAAAAAATGGTTTTGTTACGGATTCACACGTTAAAAATTCGTTTATTTCTACGGTGTTCATTCTCCTGAGGGATTGTAAATCACGGTGCGATCTTTTGAAATTATTATTTCCGATTCAAATTCCGCGTAAACAATAGCCGTTACATTATGAACCAACGGAGACTTAAATTTCATTGATATTCTCAAGTTTCCTTGTTTATTCCGTGATAGATGGTCAGCACTAGCTTGCTCTTCCGGGGTTAAATCAAATCCGTAGAGAACGTTACCTTCTTTATATTCTTCGTAAGAAACACAATTTCCTTTATTTCTTTTGAACAAGTCCAAAGCCGTATAATTTGAAAGATACTCTCGGGAATACTCGTTAACGTTATAGTTTGGCGTAAACGGAGGGTTGGGAAATGTTTGGTTCCCTATTGTTAAGGCCAAGTAGTTTAAATTGAAATGAGCAAATTCGAAACCATTTAAACTCAGATCGCCGTTAAAGGCTGCCGTTCTAACTAAACCAATAATTACCCGGGCTGGCATTTTGTTCATAAATACATTTTCGCGTGTAATATCCGTTAAACCACTGCTAATAGAAAAGTATTTTAACACGGTCCGGTTAATAGGGTAAATAACGTTATGTTTTTCATGAACCATAGCGTGAGCTAACATTATTTCCGCATTTACCTTAACCTTTTTAATTAGTAAAGTTACGTCTAATATTTTAAATTTAAATTTTTGATTTGCTATTGTTGAGATAATAGCAAATTCGTTTACTGACTTTATGAATCGAAACCTAACATCTACGTTATTTAAAAGAAACTTGTCCATTCGACACACATCAAGATGTAAATCACCGATCATATCAACGGGGTTTGAGAGGGCTACGCGATTTTTCCTTTTCAACATACCATTGTTATCATTTTTATTCGCAGCTAAAAACATTTTTGCGGCGTCTACTGGATTATCTTTGTAGTACATTTTTGCAGATAGATAGGAATTTTTTGCACTGTCACCGTAATTTAGATGCGTTTCAAAGAATGCCAAATACGGATAAGCGTTTGTCGAAGTATTAACTTGAGTATCTCCGAAAAACACATCTACTTGATTAAACAGAGCAGCGTGTAACAAATTCACAGGACCCACATCCGTTTCTAGAGCAGTTAATGCAGAACCATCATCTTTGAGTAATTTTACTCTAACTTGTAACAATGTTTTAGCCAAGTCCGTATAGAGATCATTAGATCCTGGAACAAAGAACTCAATAGGGCATTGATCCGAAATTGATGCCAAAGGCTTGTAAATTACGTAGTCACTATTTTCAACATTGTAATTCGCCGGTGGTACCGCGAATAAATCCAGTTCTGACATCATACCCTCAACCATGTTTATTGTTTTTTAGTCCAAAAAGTCAGTCTTGGTTCGTTTTTTCTTTATGCTTCGATTTCTAGTCTTCAGCTTTCTACGGCGACCCGAACCAGTTTGCGGTTGTGACAAGTGTTGACACGCTTTTTGTAATAAATTGGCTCCAGCTTCGCTCAAATTAGATTTCAGAGACTCTTTTAGGTTTCTACCCGCAATGTAATCACCAGCTATTTTGGACCCAGTTCTTAGGGCTTCTCTTCCTAATGCTTTTCCAACGGGCTTAAAAACTGGTGTTATAAATCTTATTAAGCTTTTAAAAATGCTCCCAAGACCATTTCCTCTCTGAAATACTGGTCCCCGGAAGTGACTAAGACCACTTCCGGTTTGGTTCAAGTAGTAAAAAGCTCCCCTTATTTCTTCATCATCAAAGTCCTTCACAATATAACAAACGGGGTTTCTGTACAGAATTTTTGAAATGATAAATATTTCCTTGGTCCAGTACCCTTTGTAACCCTTTTCGAACAAAGGTTTGCTTTTTGATAGCCTAACAAGATCACCGGTCTTTAACATTGGTGGTTTTGCACTAGATTGTTTACCATACAGACGTTTCCACACTAAATGCTCATTTTGCATATTGACATCAACAGGAGCGAAACCAGTACTTGAATGTACAGTTGAATTGTAGGCTTTCATTATTTTGGGTAAGCCATCAATGTAATTTAGTTTCTTCGTTCTAGTTAATAACTTGAAGATTTTATCCTTTAAAGTTCTATTAAACCTTTCAATTACTCCGCATTTAATCGCACCTACACTAGTATAAAGACTTATCCCCTCTTTTCTTAAATAATCTTTAAACAATTTTTATAAAAATTCGCTACCTTTATCAACATTAATTCGTAACGGTTTTCTTTCTTTAATAACTCTCCGCAAAGCTTTCAAAACCTCTTTACTAGTTTTATTTTTCAAAGGAAGACTCCAAGCATATTTTGAGAGGATATCAATAATAGTTAGAATATATTGAAACCCTTTATTATATTTCTTAAGATTTCGTAGATCGATCAAGTCGCACTGAAATACTTCATTGGCTGTTGTAACGTAAGTACGATTTCTTGGAAAGTATATCCTCCTTGCTTTGTGAATGGTATATGTTGGTTGAGACTGAAGCCATGTCTTAATTTGTTTCTTCGAAATATTTTTCACTCCTTGTTTCAATTTCTTAACGCTACCGTAACTGAGAGGACTTTCACTGTTATAATACACTCGGCTTAACTTATTTTCCATAATTACACTTTCTCAATGAAAGATTTTCTATTTAACCTTGTCAATGTACGCTTAAAGCTATAAGTTCAACCTTTATCAATTCATCCTCATCTACTATATCAATGACGTCACAGATACAATTGTAGAAGATTTAAGCCTTGCCAATGTACGTTTAATAAATTCTCGTCTCTTATCAATGACGTCACAGATACAGTTGTAGAAGAGACTGACAGGTGTTTTCCCGCCAATGACGTCACAGATACTGTTGTAGACAGGACTGCCAGATACCCGCGCAATGTTTTCCCGCCAGGGGGCGCAGCCGCCAGGGGGCGCGCGGGGGCCCGCGAGTTTTCCCGCGAGGGGGCGCGCGCGAGTTTCCCAAGGGGGCGTGGCGAGAGGGCATTGACACTGTGACCTTGACATTCTACACCTACACTCTACACCTACATTCTACACCTACGGAGGTACGAAGTGTAGCCCTATACTACTGATCTATGAGTCGCACTGAAGTAAATACTAACCGTTCTTCATTCCTGCTAATAAAATTACACGGATTTCTGGTCAAGACTAGTCACTGTGTTTTGATAAATCATAGCCCCCCCTCTGGCGCGATAAGTTCTTTCTATCTTTATTAAATAAGTGGAACAAATTACAATCGCAACCAATGTTGTGATTTTGAATAAATTGGTGTGTCACAAATAATTGCCCGCTTCTAAGGACAAGTATTACCTCGTACCTACTGATGTGAAATTAACATATATTTTAAAAACGGTAATTTACTCCGTAAATTACTGATTCAAATTTTGCGAAAACCAAAATTACAGTTCATCACCAAATTTGGTAATTTAAATTTTACGTGCTTACAGTAAATAAAATTTCAACAACGTTGAATTGTGAGAACTATATAAAGTTCTTTACATGATTTTGCGGCAGCCGTGGCCTTTCTAATCCGATCTTTAACTAACGATTTTTAGTTCTGGCTGGCGCCTGGCAACTCCATTTGGAAGTAAATACAGTAATAGTTGATCATTTAAGTATAAAATGAACTTTTAACGCGTAATGAGCCCTTGACCCAAATAAAAAGCACTAGCATGTGCGTGTGACTACTTGGTCCGGCTTTCAAGTAAACACCACTTCAGTGACTAACAATGAATCACTATTTTAAGCTAGAACAGCCGCATGAACGAAAGGGGTACAGAGGAAAACGGGACTCCGAAGTAAGAGAGGACATTGTTTTAGTCTCAGGGAAGATAGTACACTTGGTTTCACTCCCAGAACACAAAAATTTGGTAAATTACCACCGGTAGTTTACGGACGGTAAATTACTGACTCACATCTCTACTAGTACCAAGTCAATTGTTTGGGAAAATGAACTGAACTGCTTCCCTCGACATCCAACCTACAACAAACATCCAGTTTGCCTGGATATTTTTAAGTATATGCGTTATAAATACATTTGAAACGTAAAAATTCTTAAAAGGTATTAATCCGAAACTACGACCGATGCCACAGATATCTGTTTCAAATGTCTACAATCTGGTTTTTATCTCAGATATGATTTGATCCGAATGTGTATCTGTAAAATGCATCTGATCTGAACAGAAAACGGTCGTCAACTGTTTATCTGATAGCTGAAGGCAAGCAAACATATTTGATCTTTTCGGATCACAAATCAGTTAACTGTGTTCGGTTTAAAGCACTAGCAGTGCCGT